>JANFAB010000099.1:0-235707 GCA_024613165.1 Pisolithus albus
CGGAGAATTGCGAAATCTGTTCCTGCCCAGTCAAACTTTGGCATTTCACACTCTTCACGGCTCGCGGTTCGCTCCGTCGCACGCCGCATCTGACTTTCGCTGCTTACACTTATGACTCCGATGGGACGTGCTGATGTACACGATAGTAGATATCTAACACGTTGTTCGAGAGATGACTGATGCCATGAGGTTATTCTTGAGCTTACGGAACAGCGTTACACCCTCACTGACCGTTCCTCTCAGCTAGCCTGAAACATCTTCGGATCACATGTCTATCCCATGTAGGGATGCAAATTTACCTCCCTTTATCACTTCACATGGGATGTCACAATCATATCGGGCAAGGGGTCGTGGACTGATTGATACAAGCTGATCTTACCGAGCGCCAAATGGCAGGGCAGTATCGGGTATAATACCATGATGCCAGGCACACACGTTCACATGGTCTCGAATTTTCATTATGCCCAAACCCCTGTCTAGCTGAATACGGTCTGGCACGGGTTTAGCATTACGAATTCGCGTGACGGTCGTCGTGATCAATTGTCAATTCCTATGAGATGGAGATGGGGCACCCGGGCGGTGAGACGAGAACGTATATATGTGTGACATAGCCAGATTGCGCGCGCGCACTGCGGGCAGTAACCGATCATCGCTCGGTGAGCCATCGCGTTTATTGGATCCCCTCCTTATCGCAGACATCATCCACAGGAGTTGGACGTGCATCATGATACAGTTCAGATTTGAACACGGCATCCACCTCCAAGATCACAGAGGTATCCCCTGATATGTCAAATCCCGCATCTGCCATCAGTGCGTGGATAAGCTTCATGCCTTCCAAGATCCCTCGTCCACGCGCCGGCCTACCACCCATACACCGACACGGAGTCCAACGCGATAACTGCTGCGCTCGATGGCAACTAGATTTGGTCACTGCTGCCAGATATAATTCCGTGCACGGAACGACGTAGGTAGTTTATCCGTGATTTTGTTTACCCGAGTAATTTGCATTACCCCTGCACTGTATTCAAGGTGACATTCACCAAGTGAGCGTTCCTGTGTTCCGCGAGAAGTTGCCAAGCTCATCACATTGAACAAAACGGCACACCCGCACGCCTTCCATCAGTGCCGCATACCTCCATGCGGAACTGCGGACAATCGCACACGGAATGGTGAGTATGAGATCGACTCCATTGTCTCCTGAAGAGCCCAGGGCTTGGACATCTGGCAGACTGTGAACCAACGTCCTTCCGCCGTACTACAAGTTCGTATGGCATTCCTGTATAGTTTTCTCGCGGGAGTTTTCGGCCAGGCCAGCGTAAAATTGGATCTCGGCGGACGTATCGTAGGTACCACGCGTATATTCTTCATGACGAATCGTGGGAGCCTCAAAGCATGCAAAGCAGGGGCTATTCCCGCAGGTTTTGTTTAAACCGTATGGAACGCCTTCGAGAATAATTTACTGCCGTCTGCGAACAGAAGCTGAGGAGTATTCTGTAACCTCTCATACGGGTGGGGTGAATATCTGCGCGCTCAATCAGGTACAGGGTGCAAGAATTAAGGGAACTGTTCCCACAGTGTGTCGATTTCGAGGTCATCCTTTGCAAGCACACCATCTTCAGTGCCCTCAAACGTGCCGGTGAGGGTGCAACGACGCCTGATAAGGTTCTCAGAATGTCCTCTCCATTCATCGTCGCCACCTACCATCGCCCCACAAAACGCCTTATTGGACGATCTAGTGGTAAATGGACTTCCCTCCACGATAAACTGACCATCCTCTCACGCTGAATCAGCCTAAAGATAGCGAACGCGCTGTGGTTACTCACGGAATGGTCGTGTTCCCATGATTTCATCTGGAACACAGCACGCCAAAAGGTCTCGAGGTCATCAAGCTTCTTTGCCATGGAACTCTGATTTCCAGCAACACCGTGACCAGGCACGGTTGCTGTACCTTCCAGCCCCAGGGAATTTGTGTGCTTGATTTGGTAGTGTAGACAGCAGAATAACGGCGAAGGGAGTCTGACACTGGCAGCTACGTCGGGTTCAAATGCCTACTCTGGAGCCCTAAAATGTCAGAGGGGTTACTTTCGCCTCCCGAAGTTCCCCCGGGACTGTAACCTTGTTTGTGGAGATTCTCAGTGACGTCGAAAACATCGTTAATGCTCTCGTAGGGGTGTAAGGTCAAGGTCACGTTGGTCTTAACATAAGGAATTGCGCCCACACCATGAAGGACCCGCACGATAGGGGCGTCGTTCGGCACGGGCACATCGGTGAACGCAGAGTAACCCAGTGAGGAATCATTGAGTGAGACGGGCACTCCTGCTAAGGGACCGGATCGAGTTGCCGGCTGCGCCCATTTCTGACTGAATTGAATTTTACACCCGGAACAGCCGGCTGCAAAGAGTGAGCACCCAAATGGACCCGGAGGTACGTTGCGATGTAGTAGAAGAGTCTCGTCAGCATTCTCATGAAGCTGTGTTCGTGAGTGAAGAAATGCGCCCGGCAGGCTACCGGGCGAAGCAAACAGAATCAGCCATGTGCCATCCCGTAAGTCCCAACGGCGAGCGACGGTTCTCTCCATCATTTCGGGATATTCGTTCCCGAAGCACTTATGCCAGAGTCAAGCACTGACCGGCATGAGTTCCAGTTTTTGTGGCAATCCGGAATTTCCGAATGGCTTATGCCAGAGGAGAGCGAGGGCACCGCCGGGGTGAACAAGGATTGGCAACTGCTCTGCACAAGTGTATTCTGTCCCTAAAAACGTCACTTCTGTAGCCAAGGCTTCGAAAATGGACGAGTAGAAGATCGTATATACCACTTCCAGTGTCGCGAATACATCTTCCGGTTTGGGAAGCCTTTTTTTCCTCCCCCCAGCGCCCATTCCGTCGTAAGGGAAGGAATGGACAGCCATTCAAGAGTTTCGGCGTTGCTGCTTTCGCCATGTGGGGCTTCGACATTGGAACAAATTTCGGAAACGGCTGTCGTTACTTCCCGGATTGAACTTTACAGATACCCTCGTGTCCGAAGCTAATAGCGTTATAGCTGACCTCGGTAAGTCCGCTATTACCGAAGTGGTGCACGCACCCCACTTCGCTGGCAGAAAGCCACGGAAGACAATTGCATGAGAAGCAACGTGTATCGAAATAATGAAGGAGATGTAGAAGGGCAGTACCTAGTATGTGATAACCGCAGAAGCGGGAAGGAAATTGATGAAGACATGACGCCGTAGACTGCTCACCCAAAATGTCATACTGAAGCAAACGGCACGAGTAGTGGTAGCTCACTCCACACGGGTAATCTGTGCGCGTGGAGTGTCCTCCAAAACGTTTCGAATCCCTGTCGACCACACTCCTAACTCCTTCTCTAGGGCAACTAATGTCCCGCGCACTTCATCGCCTACCTCACCGCCCTCAATTTGACGGCCGAACCCAATCAGTAACTCCTGCCTCGCGCGGACAAGGGTCTCATAGGCGGCCTTCAACCTCGCAAATCCCGACGGCGGGAACGACCCATTCATTGACTGCGATTCAGGAGGGGACGGTTCATCCACGGTCAACAGTTTTCCAAGTTCCACGAGCTCCATAGCACGAACAGGATGCCCCTCGTCGAGTACGGCACATAACCCAGCCGAATACTTTCCGGCAGTGCGAATAGTTTCATTTAGCACTTCCTGCGTTAGCGACGTTGGGAATGAAGATATCAGAAGTGTTTGATGAAGCTTTAGAAGTGCGAGCAGAGGATGTGTTGATGGAGTCAGCCCAGCGGACATAAGCACGGGAATAATGTTTGTAGTCAGCATCTTCGCTTCGTGGTCGTCTGGATAAAATTTAAAAAAATAGGTTCGATCCAAGCTTACGAAAACTTAGCATACCTTTTAAACTCGCCACTTTGTCCAATGCCTCCTGCCCCACACGAGCTGCATCCATCACCGCATCAGGATCGCTGATGACCGCTCGACAATTGGCACAGCGAGATATTCGGTTCTCTGCAAATGATCAGTGGCTCGGTTCCGGTCTCGTCATTGTCCACTCACTTTCGGTTGGTAACGGACACATGCCTCCACAAGCTTTGGGGCACCACGCAGCTTCGCGCGGGTCTACTCCACTGGATTCAACACAAGCTTTGCAGCGACACTGGAAGTTGTATGTTTCTAAAAGTGCGCCCTGTCGTAACGACTTTGGAAGCGTCATGTCTACGTAAGACATTATAATCTGGCGTCGAAGATCAATCGAGGTATAGTGTAATAAATCGGATCTATACCTCTTCACCTGGAGCAATATTTCTGAGTGCGAAGACCTTCGCAACCGGCTCGTTCCCTAGGTCTTTTCTACCACGGGGGAATACCACGTCCACGTTCGGTACACAAGAATGATTGATAAGAGCAACTAACGGCGAAACAGCGACTCCGATGGGGGTCAGCGCCGGCGTAGTCAGTGCGAACGCGTTAATGGTAAACTAGAAAGCCGCTGTCAGTGTGGTGTTGAAAGCTTTTTGCGATCCCAGAACTCGCCTGTGAAATCACATCAACAAGGTCCGCCGAGGACATGATGCCATAGTCTTCCAGTTCCGTTAGAGAAGATGCCCCGAGGTAACGAACGAGGGACTCTGCGAAATGTGTATATCCTTCGACAACGGACGGATGGATAAGTTTTCGACCTAGGTAGGGAAACCAACCACCATAAAGTCAGAGGTCGGGCTTTGTCAAACCGCCTCAGAGACGCACTGGTCTGCATTGCCTGAATCTCTTTCGCCTAACATGTCTGTCAGCTGTGCGCTTTTCGGTCGTAACGCTCTATGAAAATCCTACCCATACGCTATCGGTGCCTTTGCGCTTGATCTTCCACAAGATCCTGCCCAAGCATCGAACTGCGTCGCTGGGAACAGACACTTTCTCAGACGGCGCTTCAGACGACCAATTCTGGATCGCGGTACACTCGAACTTGTGGATTGGCCAGTCACCATTTTGACATGTCTTCAGTGTCGCAAGTCAGTTGTCTCTCGATTTCAATTTAAAGTGCTACTTGGCAAGGAGATGAAAAGCATATGCGATACTTACAGAGGTACAGTACCACACCCTGCGGCACCCGGTGCACCGCTTGAGTCCGGACGCAGGGGATCCAGCGCATCCAGAACAATGCGAGTCAAGGTACGTCGTAGAAAGGGTGAACATGTGAGGTCGCAGAGATAGGATAACATCACCTTTGAAACAGTTAAGCAAACTATGAACAGGTCCAAAACTCACACTCACCAGGTCTGATATTCGTAGGCCCCTGATGCCACAAACCTCGTCCGATACCGGTGGACTCCCTTATTGCAATCCATGAGGGGAGCTCCTTGTATAATCCACCCTCCGGAAGTATGCGTCTATGCGCATTTATATGTGGATGTGCACTCGACGTGACCGATGGTGTAGTGGAAATTTCGGCCCCTGACATCGGCGAGCGTGTTATACTAACGTCTGTCGATACATCTCCAGTATCATTCGAATGGCTTTTTACTCCAGACACCGAAGCCGACTCTAGCGGGGGTAACCGAGTATCTTGGTTCGCCCGTGCGTTGACTACCACTTGGGGCGGAAGAGATGCTGGGGTGTGTGGAGCACCGGAAGGGCGCGACACATACGTGGTCCTTGATTTTGATTGCCTCTTGGATTTCAGATCAGCGAAGGACATATGTTGTTTGAAGCCGGTGATGAACTAAGTTGTATAGTGTGATGTCTGTAGGGGGAACGATGGACGTTGACGTTGATTATCAACTTGTCGTTGACGCCACACGAGGCACCATGGTCGGCTCAAACTGATCACACCGTCAAAGAGCCACCACCTACACAGATCCTTCTCAGCATCGAGGACGTAGTACACTTATACATTATATAGTAATGGGTTATGTCGAAAGAAAACGCTCGCTAACTTGAGTGGCTGAAAGTCCCACCCAATGTGTATTTACATGTAGCTCAGTTTCACTGTGCAACACTCATCAAGCTTCCGACAAACGTCAATATCTAATATGATTGAGGTAAGAACACAGGTATGAGGACCTAGACTTGACTTACCAAACGAGGCCGCACGTCCACGATGTCCTCCGGGACGAGGAAAATCAATGCGTTCATCTTTCTTGCGATGGAGATGGCCAATTTAGCTGAAGTTCACCAACCCACATTTTAACGGTTTGTCCACGCGAAGTAAGTCCATGACGTACCATTCTGTCTCCGGTCTTCGTACGGACCAGTCTCGCTGACGTTGATGATTAGAGCCGGATCAACGATGCCTGGCCTTAGTCCCTCGAGGAGGTTGAGGAAGAACAAGCCTGTGGTGAGAGAGGGGTCCTTGAACGACCGGATGGGTCGAATGCCAGGCTTGCCCTTCTGAGCAGTGTTATTGGCCCACTTCAGCATTTCCGTGTCGCTCATGGGTCGTCCGGACCCTGATAGTGACGTCAGGGTCTTGGTGATATTCATCCTGCAAGGAGATATAAGTGCGTTAGGAGGATTAGAATCCTGCAATGGACCTTGCCTCATAAGCTGCCAGACAAGACCTAGGACGAGAGTTTTCTGCCCATCGACAATGTCCGAACCTTGAATGCCCACGAGGTGCATTCCGTTTTGCTTTCCAAGTTCGACAGCATAATTTGTATTCTCCACCTGCTTGAAGCGGGAAAGCGTACTTTGGTTTGGCTTTACACCAATATCCTCTTGTTCCTCGTCTTCCAGCATAGTGGGGGGAGGGACTTGAGCGCCTCCCTTGGGCTTCGACACCCGCCGCCAGACGACGGATCCAGGAAGGATCTTATCGAACGCTTGCAGGATGATCAAGCCATCCTTGAGGTTCTCAAACAAATTGTAAACACCCGGTTCAACCCCCAACGAGTTGAGCCAGAGGGTGAACACTCTGGCCTCACGTTCTCCTTCCGCATCAAAGTCTTCTACCACGCCGTAGTCCTTCGCCTCCTGCTCATCGAGAGGGGCCAGGCCAGGCCACGTATTGAAGAGATTGGCAACAAATGCAAGGTTCAAACGAGGGTTACCGGCGACAAGCGATGAGACCGTGAGGTACTTCCTGCAGTTGATCGCTGCGGCATTCTGTAGTACCTGTTCCGCACGCTGTCTGATATCCTTCGTCTGTAGAGGGGCAAGAGAACACTGTTCAGGTTTGAGCTGATTGAGGAGAACAGTGTAATTTTCGCCGTCGGAAACGTCGCGACTGAAGTTGTTGACTCTGATAATGATTGGTGATGAGATGCGTCATCTCATATTTTTAGCGCCGTACCTTCTCTTCCACCCAGCGGCCTTCAAATGGTAGTTAAACCAGCGCAAAAGGATTTGGTCCGGAGTGAGACGAAGGAGATCGTCAATGGTTTCGCCATCCTCACACAAGCGGTACAGTTCTGGATGGAGTTTGATATCGACCTGTGCGAGGAGACCTCTGCGGATAATTTGCCAAATAAGCCCGAGGATCAGATGTTCCCTCCCTTCAGCAATGTCAGAGGGTCCGATATTGACGACGGAACAACCTATAGCTTTGGCAGAGGTAATGACGATGTTGTTATTCTCAGTCATTTTGAAGGCATTCAGTGGCTTGCGAGCAGTGGGTATGTTCAGCACACGGGTGTCGATAGTGTCCGGCACAGAATCGTTGATGAGTTTACAGAGAATGAGACCGTCTCGACATTCGTCAAATATTTGCATCGTCGTCGTCGGGATGGGGAACCGACTCCCAATATCTGGATCGTTTTCAATGACCTGAAGATCGCATGAGCGTCGGATGCTAGAGTGATACAGGTATACGTACTCCATTGATGTGGTTCGTAAATTCTGTTCGTTCATCCTCGTTGATCGTATGGCTGACATTCGCGTTTGATCCCTGGACTGTCACTTTTCCAGCCCTCGTAGGCAGAACAGAAACTTTCGACTGTGTCCGTAGCTTGACGTTGAGCTAAGTGGGCGATCGTGAGGTGCACATATGTGACATCATCGGAGGGCAAGACGCACTTCGACCCAGTCTTCGAGCTCAACCTTGCCACTGGCGTCGACGGAAACATGTTTCAACGTCTCGCGCGCTTGGTCATATGATTCGCCGCTCTGTTGGAGTGCTTGCAGGACGGAACTCTTATCTATGCGACCTGGAGTGTCGGTATGGATCGCGCTGGAAATAATGAAATGATTCAATGTGGCCGGTAGATACAGGTCGAAACGCACTTGAAGCGATTGATGAGATCGAACATCTCATCCTGAGTGACCTCGGGATGTTTCTTCTGTAGTCTGAGTGTCTGCATCGGCGACGATACGGTGTTCCGTGGTGGTGGAGGTGGAGATGACGGTGACGACGGCGGAGAGAATTGGTTTGATCTGGGACGCCACTTGACTGGCGTGCTACGGGTGCCCGTCAACATCATTCACTCAACTTGGCTCTCTCCAACGATATTTTGCGAGGGACTGTTCGTCACTCCGTTTCTATAAGTACGGCTGCGCATGGGCACGCAGCACCTGCGCCGGAACCCGGAGGGGCCGTTTTCACTGTTTTCATTGGCTCAGCCCGGGGTTGAGGGCAGCGTACTGCCTTGCTCACTGCACTGCGGACCCTTACTCTGGCGGTCTGTCTAGGCCTTCAGTAACTCTCGGACTTGGGCTCTTTCTCTGAGGCTACTTCAGTGTTCAGATTGCTGTTTCTTCTGACGCCTCAAAACGAAATGGATGGATTTCAAGGTAAGAGCTCATATACGATGGAATGCACGTCTGACTATACACAGTACGAAGATAGGATCAGATATGGCTACTTCTTCGCTGTCGTTGAGACTGTTGACAAGGGTATGAGTCACTACTAGGCGTGTGATGTGAGGGGAGTCACTGACCGTGCTTGGTGTACTTATGCGCGTTCTTATTCATATTTGGCGGTCTAGGAGAAAGCAGTGTCAGCTGTCGATCGTACCCACATGAAACATTGGCGTGGTTACCTCTTGGATTTCCCTTGACTTTGCATTGCATATCAGTACCAAGGCCGTGTCGAAGTTGAACGGTTTCAGTGGTCTCACCTACTCTTGGGCTGCTTGGGTTTGGCCGGAGCGACGTGGCGCCTGCAACAGCAAATCCGCGCCTGGTTGGAACAAGAAAGATGATACCTACGTGCAACAATGTACCGTCGCCTTACAGGGTACAAACTCTGCAAGATTCAAACTGACTTCTTCCTCAAGATCAATGCTACATGATAGAGATTACCGCCAAGATACGGTGAGGATCGAATCAACTTACTACCAATCCTTCGAGGAATCTTTGGAGGACATGTTCGATCGCAAGATCAGGTGCGTAGTTTAAGGTTGAGCTACGATACGCTCAATTGCACCTCCTCCTCTCTTTATCGGGAAAGTTGCACAGCAAGTCAAGAAAACAAGCGCCCACTTGGTCAATGTGAGAAGCCGGCGTTTACTTAGCCCAGTCGCGCCTGCGGACAACTTCAGCAGGAGGTTGGGTAGCTTCCATCCCCTGGTAGATTTGACACACCAGGTCGCTAATGTACGTGTCGCGACCATGGTATACGCTTGGATGGGCATCAAGACTCCATCAGTGACTCCTGTGGTACCGGTTGGAGCTCTTCCATCGGGAGATCGGTAAAGATTTCGGCCACTATCGACATAGACTGTAATGGATCACCGCAGTCGAGGCTTCTAGGGGCCGCAAGCCGCAATTTGCCTCAATTGCTTGGTCCTGGGCGATACACCGGGTCGTGTCTTCACATTGGTAATTTTTGGCTCCAAGACCGTCAGCACTCTCAGAGAAGCAATCAAGGACAAGAAGCAACACGCCTTCCACAGCGTAGATGCTGACCAGTTGTCTCTCCATCGTGCTTCTCCCCAACGGCGGCGAACTCGAGGAGCAAATAATCCGATGCCACGGGTGAATGACTTTGTTACCTCGAAACAACTTAGCAAGTGGGATCAATTCATTTCGTGGGGGGTCCGCACCTGTGATCCAAGCGACCAACGACTCGCACCGGCGAGATCAGTTCATCTCGTTCCTTGCATTGATGCATCTTTGCAAGTACCAGTCGCGACCGAGACCGAGGGCCTCATGCAGACCACCAGTGCTGGTGAGGAGCGTAAGCAAATACATGGTGAATCACATCTCCCCTATGATCCGATGCCTTACTGACTTCAACTTGTCTATTATGGTCAGCGAAGAGATAGGTGGCCATCTACAGTCTCGTTAATCTAGAGCATGGGTCCGAGGAGGAACCGTCGTTTCCTTGGTGGGCAGGTCTGACTGTACTTACATCCGCTTCGGCTCTAGGAATCAGGATAAAGTTCGCATTCTTGTTGACCCAACTGATCCGTCTCTTCGAAAGTCAAATGTGATACACGGTGGATTGATACCCCAAGAACTACTCGACTTGGTGGGTCAACAAATGCAGTCTTGCATGAATGAACCATCTTCTCGCCTCAGTGTGGTAGACTCTTTCAATCTGACTAGACAGGTCAGTATATATTGCATACACTTTATGGGAGTTAAGGTGACGTTACGTCTCTCACCAAAGCTCTCTCATTAGGAAAACTAGACCACTGGCTTCTGTGAAGGCAAGGTCTGACGTGAATTTATGACCCTGCTCATCGGCAAAACAACACTCCGTGGGCTCTGTAGTTCTCACACAGCGCTCTACGGAGGAAGGTTGTTTTGCTGTTGTCGTGGCCTCACGAAACAGCCTGGTAGTCCTATCAAATGTCGGAACGGCCGCAACATCGACGATAGCCATCTCACGCACGTGTACAGCATGTCTTCGGCCCCCAGCAAGTCGAGAATACATTTTTTCGGTGGCACGCGACGTTCGCATTAACCAGAACTTCACATGTTCTTATATTCTCGATAATGTACATGACGCTTGCAAAGCTTTGCTTTTGTTAGACACGCGACGTAACCAAGGTCAGCTGGGAGATAAGAGAAGTAGACATAAAATAGAGGCTGAGTGGCAAATCCATTAGGGATAGCAGTCATTTCATATGCGCTGTCGGAGCTAGGATAAAATTCCCCTGCTCGCGGTCAAGCGGCGGGGGGTGGCTTGCGACACATCAACAACGCTAGGTCCTAAGCGGCTCACGATGAAACTGCTTCACTGTGCGATGAAAGTAGCTATACTTACGACTACTATCGTGGACATGCTCAGCCTGCTTCGGAAAGCGTTGACGGAGTGCATGATATTAGCAGTATCATCCAGGTTCTGAGCGATGACACTGGGCGAATTCTGGGGTGGATATCAGTATAATTATATCTGGGTATGTCATCAAGAACCCACGAATTCCGCGGCGACAGTTGCATACGGTGGGATATAGCTTTGCTCGTCAGATGAGAGGTCACCGTCGTCGGAGTACAGGGCGGCCTAGCCACTGTGAGCATCCCAAACCGACTAGTTCTGCAGTCGGCAGAGCTTACCATTACTCTTTCGCGGGCAGAGGGCTTCACCCTTGCATAGGGATGGAACCTGAACATGTATGACGATCTGTAGTTTGGAAGTTTTCCTGAGTCCATCAGGTGTGATAGGAAGGATTGCAGAGCGAAGAGGGCGAAAAAAAAGGACACCAGAGGCCCGGTGCTGCGATGCAAAACTTAAATATCAAAACGGGGGTCCAATATATACGACGGAAGGGGAAAATGCCATAGTCGAGCCGTAAAATGATTCAGTGCTCCATTTTGTAGGCTCCGCCAGGGTTGAGATTGAGAACTGGCCACGGGGACCTGTCTCAGCGCTTACTCGATTTGACATTCTCCACATGCACTCGGCCGACATACGTTTGCTTCCGCGGCAGCATTCTATGGTCCAAGGGACATCGACCAGGTTTATGTCAATGAGAAACTTCCCGCTCCAAGCCTGGGTTACCAGCCACCCACGACGCACCTGGAGTACATCAGACAGGCGGACCGTCCATTCGGAACCACTACCCTATCAAGAGGGCAGTGGCGAAGTAAGTTTCTCCTTCACATCTCGGCTTTCTTGACAGCAACCGTATCCCTGATATCTATCATCGGCAGCGTAGGAAGTGTCTCGACGGCGCAGCCGAACTTCATCGAGTGCCAGGGTCCAGCGGTGACACTTTGGGTTCTCCGTCCCATCCAAGGTGACCCGCACTACAAAACGTCACCGTCATTTTATCCTCTTGTACGCATTTCTGGTGCATATACATGTTTTACACCTTCTTCCTAGTTCTGTCGCGACCGCGAACCCGACGTGAACCGTCCTAGCACCAGTGGGTGAGAATGTTGCGTGACCTGTCACACAAAAAGGGGCACGTCACGTCACGGCGCTGCTACAGCGCGCTAAAAATCTCGCAGGCGAGTTGCTCACCACCATCATGAGACTCGGAGTCCAACTCAACGTGTGTGTCTTCGAATGTCTCGATGCTCTCTTCCAAGACCACCGGTGTGATAGAAGACACTGAACCAATGAAGACATTGCTCGCTTCAAGTATCTCAGGGGGAACCACCAGCAAGAATCTGTCGTTCAACCAGGGCTGCGTCAATACCTTCGTCCGATCGTGCCTCCAACTGAATGGAGTGTATTTGAGTGAATCAAGACACTCACTAGTCATGCTGCATCTGTGCGACCCTCAACGAGCGACATCCCTCAACCCCCGTCTTTACCTATATGAACTCGGTCAAGAATCAGAAAATGCCAGCGTGCTTTGGCATGCATCGAGTGAGTTCTGTGACAAGCCAGACCAACCCTACAGTCCATAGCGAAATTGCTGGAATTCTTCGCCGTGGCGCCTTGTCACGAAAAATGCTCCTTTGAAGCCGGATGAAACCGCGGTGACCCTCCCTCTCGATATTCAACGTGCTGGCATCCGCCGTGTCGCGCAGAAACTAGTGGACGATCAACCGGATATGTTGTATCTAAGGTAGGGGCAAGGTTCGAGGTGTGCGATAACGTTCTCCAAGAATCTGTGGGTTCTGTCGCCTGCGCTTCAACGAAATAATGCCCGAGTGTCGCGACAGAGCACCCCGTTGCAGAGGATGAAGTGTATCCAAGACGTCAGAAATCCTGGAGGGTGTGGTTCTGGTTTAAGAATGCTTTTGGTGTGGGTCCTCCCTCGAACTCCGCACGTCCCAGCGGCTCTGACGGTGGACCTGACACAGAGACAAACACGTCCTTCGACAACCACAGTGTAGTCTAATTCACTGGGTATTTTTTCAGCGGTCCCCCTTCGTCGAGAGCGAGGTGACAATTAATTTTTTTTGTTGCGGTCGTCCGTGTGGTTTGAGTCCTCGTCGAAGATCTGCGAAATGGCCACCCCGCATTTTCCGTCCACAAACAAGCCACACTTCGCCACGTCGCCGTCCAGGAATGTTCAAGCCAAATTCCGGCCAACTTGTTGATTCACTTCTGGACCCCCCGTTTAATGGGCCTCCCATGTGTCTGTTTTTCTTTCAGACTCGCGTACTTCTGGGCGCCAATCTTGCGGCACACGGAACGTCCCCCTTCGCGCGATTGGCCTCGAAAGCATTTTGGTCGGGCAAAACACACAGTTCAAGCGTTTAACTGGTGGACTACTTTACTCATATCTCGAGTGTGGCCTTTTCGATCGTAGCAGAAGGTATCCACAGCAACTTGAAGCTTTGGGGGCCACGAATCACAATTCTCGAACGACCTTTGCAACTTCTCCAACTTACGTCTCGGCGATCGACACAGTGGCAGATCAGCGTTCCAGGAACGCTTCCATGCCATCGTGGCTACCACGTATTCAACTGTGTGACATGGTGATAGGGGAAACAGGGTATCTGGTGACGCCTCCTTGCACTGTGCGTTCTTTCCTTTGGGGAGCTGTTTTGTTACTAAAGTATTCATTAGTGTCAGCTTTTGATGTCCCCTTGGTCCTAAGGACGGTAATGTCGCTTCAATTTGTGCGATAATAAGGAGAGCGATATAAGTGTCGTGTTCGCCATCACCAAGGAGGACGAAGTTGCACCAGCTGATATGCTGGCGCATGCATTCTGAGCGTTTACATAAGTTGTGGGTTTCACTCGTTATCTCGATACAGATGTCTCAATTCACGACATTGTATACATACCTAGGCAAAGGGACTCACTATACGTGTAGTCGAGGATACGTTCGACCGATCAGTGATCAGCACTGAAGCAGGAAGTCGCTAACTGGCACTACTCCCGGGATATGAACACTCCAGTGTTCCCTTTGGGAACTGTATTTGTTGAGCTACAAAGCTGGAAGGAGACCTGCTGATGATCGATGATGGCTCAAAAAAGTTTCTTGTGTACACCGAATCTTATCAACCACGAAACATCGCTGCATCCGATCGTCGAAACGATAACGACTCAATATGCAATGTCTCGCCCAACGATGATAGGGTCCGTTTGAGGCATGAAGATTTCTCATTGCGATCGCAAAGATTGTGCAGAAGCCGGGCAAGGAACGCTATACAGTATCTTGAAGACCTGCTGAGAGGCAGATTGATAGGGTTACAAATGTCGTTGTTTTATCTGATCTAATTATTCGTCGTATCCATTGCTCAAGCGTTCACGTTTTTTATAATTCCGAGTGCGATCCAACGTCCGAGTCATTGCTACAAGCTCAACTTTTCAGCCGTACTGTACATCTGCCCTGCATGGGATAGGCATTACACCGGGCTGCAGACTGTCGACGATAGGCATATAAACTCGTGAATTCTATACATCCGTACATTAGGATCAGACGAGGGAAGCGTAGGTATGAGATGAAGTGTTTCATCTACGTTGTTATGTCTACGTTTACTAACCCTTCGTACTCTCGGTGAACGAGTAGAAGGCGGCTTACGGTGCATCGCCAAGGCTAAGTCCTAGGCAACATATGATGAATTTCGTTCTTTCAGTGGTGAAAGTAACTGCACTTGCCACCATGCTCAGCTTTTGCCGGGAATTATCGACAGAGTGAATGATGACGTTGACGGCACCGTCCAGGTTCTGAGGAATGATATTAGGGGGGATCTGGAGCCGAGACGATCAGCACAGACATCCGTGAATGTCGTGAAGACCCCGCGTAGCCAGGGACGACAGTTTGGCGCGATGGGACAAAGCCTTGCCCGTCAGATACAAGGCTGTCGTCGTCGGTGTACTGCATGGCCTAGTCACCATCAGCACTCGCAAGAAACGAGCTGTGTACTACAATCAGCACCTACCATCGCTCTCTCCCGAGCAGAAGCCCCGACCCTCTCATACGGATGGAACCTGAAAAAGTACGACGACCGGTCGTTGGACAGTTTTCTTGAATCCGCTGGCATGATGTGCAGAGATTATAGGTTGGAAAAACGAGAAGAAAAAGAGATACCACAAGACGGCCATGAACAGCACACGCAGCCTAAATTTTAACTCGCCAAACGGGGCTGGAACGTGCAATAGACAAGGAAAAAAAAAATGAAGGCAGCGAGGCGGCGGCAAGGCGTGCATAGAGTATTGAGTTGTCCACATGCGAGACTCCGCCAGGGACTGCGGCCTAGCACCAGCGCTTATTCGGTCTGACGCTTGTACGTTTGTACCATGCATTGAGTCCACGAATGATCTGCCTCCATGATAGCATTTTCGTCATCCAAAAAATCATGGGCCACGTCCAAACCCAACGCAAGGATTGGACCCCAAGAAATCCACCGACTTTTCGCCAGAAACGTGCAACGCCTAGGTTCCACGACGACACTCGATCACTTGATTGTCCTTCCAGAACGACCTTGCAGAATGAACCCTCCAACCTTCATGTTCGTAGGTTTCCCATGATCGACTGCTCCGATCTATAACCTAGCAGACAGTTCATTGCACGCCAGTTTACTTCCTGGCATCAGTTATAGCGTCGGAGTGGGATTATACCACAAAGGATCCTCTGTCCAGGCCAAAACCCGACAGCAAAACGAAATACCATCGGTAGACACTCTTCCTGTGTACAGCGCTCATCCTTATACATGCTATACGCCATCCAGGCACTTCCTTACCCTGTTGCTATTGCGATATCAGCGCTTCATCCTCCGGGTTACGTGACGTGACATGCGAGAACAGGGGCATGTCACATCACGCTACAATCGGGCAAGTACTCACCCCATCATGAGACTTGGCATGTAATTTAACGTGTGTCCTCAAATGCTGCAACAGTTATCGTCTTCCAACCCATTTGATGTAGTAGGACCCGCGAAGAAACTGCCCGCAAGATGATTTTCAGGAGGACTGCCGGCAAGAAATCCGTCCAGGGCGCATCGATACCCTCTTCTAACCATGCTTCCGCATGAACGAAGTGCGGTTTTCGAGTGACTTAGATCATCCAGTGGTAATGCTGCATCTGTGGGGCTTCGCAGAGGCTACTACCCTTTGCCAGTTGTCGCGTCCGCTCTTTTGAAAGATCAAGGACAGAAGTCGCCAGTGCACGTTGTCGTGCATTGGCAAGTGAGCTCTGCATTGAATCAGTGCAGCCCATCCTCCATAGCAAGATTATTCGAATTCTCCAGCACCAGCGCGACATCTGCCATGGAGGGCTGCCTGACCGGAGCTGGACAGAATTATGGTGTCCCTCTTCCTGATGCTGACAGTAAGACGCTCGACCGGAAGCGTCTGTCTTAAGCGGAGGGTTCGTTTCCAACGTGGCATCTGCCATGAGTGGCCACCCAACCGGAGGTGGATGGAATTACGGTGTCCCTCGCCCGATGGTAGGGATACTAATGTGCGCTATCGGGGTAAGGCAGTCGACTGGTAGCGTCTGTCTTCAGCCGAAGATTCGATGTGTGCAGCGAAGTCTCCCCCGAGAATGTGTAGGTTATGCCTTTCGCTGTGCTCCAAGAATTCAACGAACAAAGGCCCAAGGAGGGGCAGTCATTGCAAGAGGTTCCAATGTATCCAAAATGTTGGGGGGTTTGGCTGGAAGCGTGTGGTGTCGGTCTGCTGACCCCCACTCGAACTCCGCAATTTGACATTGACATGGGCTTGGGTTGGCGGACCTAATAATTTACAGACAAGCATCCCATTTGAGGGCGACGGAACGACCAACCCTGCTGTTCTCTTTTTCCGCCTGGTCCCCCCGCGTTTGGAGGGGATATTCACCAGATGTTCTGTGGCAGTCATTCGCATTTTTTATGGCCAGTGGTTGAAGACCCCGCGAAGTGGGAAATTTCCCGTCTACAAACATGCCACACCCGCCTAAAATTTTGAAAAGTACTGGGCTCATTGAAACGGTCGGAAAGTTCCAGTCTACGATGTTCCCCGTCTCCACCTGTGCCATCTTTCAACGTCGACAAGCAAGCTCTTCTGTCTTTTCTCACTTCGCGGGATCCTGCTCCCGTCATCGTAACACATGGAGTACTACGTCTGGAACTGGTAACTGGACGAGGGAAAATTCCTTCACCCATTTCTCGGGTTTGGCCCTGGAAACTGCCCTCCTGAGCGAGGCGGGGGAAGAGTTCGAAGCTGCCCAAGGGCTCAGCAGGTCGCGTGACACAGTGGCAACACTCGAGCACGCCACTGGATTGATCCGATTTACGCCTCCGTGGTTTGAAATAGCTCGCAGTTTCCTTAAACACTTTCCGCTCCCCACTCGCTCAGTGTCGCCACCCATTCAAGTTCGCAACACGGCGACAGCAACGACACGCGACGATCATACCACCTCGCGATGCATGTCGGTCGTGCATTCCCCCTCTCCCCCTTGACATTCCTCCCGCTTTCAAACGAGGTGTCTTGCGGCTGCTGGCTCTATGTTGTCAAACGAGTGAATGTCTACACGGGGGTGGCTACTTCAATCGGCACACCTCCCAACGTTCCTCATCTTGTGAAGAAGACTAGTCTTCGAGTCCTTCGGATTCTCTCAATCGGAGGGACATGTTTGGTGATGACTGGATTGCTGCAGTCCATGCCGTCGCATTAGACGGGCGAGAATACGATATAGGTGGGTATTTCTATCACCAAATGTTTAAACTCTACCACCTCTGGGAGCACTCGTTCGTCCTCAGGTTCGACGGCCTACAGCGTTTCTTGATTTTCGGGTCCCCCATCAAAACCTCACTTCTACGTCACGCACGCACTAGTACTTCCCTAACGGTGTTATGGAAAATTTCACCGCTGTTTATCATACGATGGCTTGTGGGCGCTCACAATGGAGGTAGTTCACGGGGTCTCATACACGGGTTGAGTCCATTACCGACGATCACCATCACTGTCATTTTATCTCATTTGATGAAAACGGCGAAACTGGACTGACCATCACGCAAGACCTTTTACGGATTCATGAAAGACACCAGGGCAACCTTCGTGCGACCAATCAGACTGCAGAGAGTGCAGCTCATTTAGCGTCAATTTGCTATTGCTTTCGGCTGTCATCACTGCTGTCGGAGGTCAGAGGGAGACGGTAGTAACCACAGCATATCAACGAGTTGTACCCAAACGTAGTAAGCCCAGAAAACGACTTCCGTGTCTAGGGGTTTGCAATGCAGATTATCGTTGTATCAACGTATCGGGTACATGATGTACTTACCCTGCAGCATTTGTAAGCTATCGGAACACCAGTCTCGTTTCGCTATCACCCTCACAGTAACACTGCTGCACGCACTGTTGCCTTTGAATCACCGAAAATCAACTCATCATCTAGTTTTTGGTACATGAGGATTTTATCGTTGGCTATGAGGCTTGTAGTATCTCCTGCAAGACTTGCAAGGACTTGCGAGGCCGTCATGGACCCAGCGCCTGACGTTCTCAACTTCTCCGGAGAGCACAATCTTCCCTGAGCCCGCTTTGATGAACTCCCACACTAGTATATATGGTAGACTCTTTCAAACTGACTGGACATGTCAGTATATATAGCCCAGTGCTCACACTCCATGGGAATCAACGCAATGATACGACATTCACCGAAGCTCCCTCACCGGGGAAAACTAGACCACTGGTTTCTGTGAGGGTGGGACTTGGTATAAATTTACGACCCTGTCGTGGCCTTACAAGACAACAGAGACGGCTTGCAGGTAGGGGATATTTTATGCTAGCACTACGGTTATAACTGTCGGACTACTGGAATTGTACTTCACCATTCCTTTGCAGCCCGGTGGTCCTATCAAATGTCGGAACGGCTGCGACATCGATAATAGCCATCTCACGCACATCGAGATGCCTTTTTCCATTCTTTGGGGTCTCTTCATTCCCCGAAAGCTTCGGAGAGTCGAAATGGACGTCATTGATGGCCCGATCTGGTCCAGGGCCAGAAACCTGAGCCCGGAGGTATTGCCGGGTATTCAGCGATGCCAAAAGCGAGTTGGCATATACTGTTAAATAGTAAGGTGAGGTGTACTATTTATCGCTTTCAGGGCACGGAAGACCGACATTTTCCGATGTTGAAATCCACACCCATTGCCCATGCGTCTTGGTTGTCAATGAGCTAGAGGAAGTGTAAGAGCGGTATGGTCATGGAACAACACGTCATACTTACAGTGATGAGCTCTGCGAGAGCGACTAGTCTACAATGGAATTCCCGAATCGAGTCGCGGTTACAAGTAATTAAAGAGGGATCAACTTACAAAGTCAGCAAACAACGGTTGACAACGTAGACGATGAGCATATTCAGCAGATGCTTCGTTCTGACGAGAGGTCGTTAAAAACGAACCGCGGACACACGCCAGTGGAGTCACCTTGGGAACACGGAGTGAGAACCACTGTCATACAAAAGTATGCAAAGTGACAGCGTAATCAGAACCTCAGCGAGTACGATGACGGTCGCACAGGGTATCAAGGCATAAAACTGGAAATAATGACCCGTGAGCTGGTACAGCAATTCTCTGTTAAAAGAACAACCTTAATCGTCGGAAGGGAGCTGAACTCGTTATTGGTGAACCTGCACACGGACATCAATACATCTGCGAAGATGGTACGACGAGTAGGAGTACGTCAGAACGGCTATCTCTGCTTCTAGATTAGCTTAAGTCAGTCCTGGTGGAAAAAAAGAGCAAACCTATGCCAAACCCTGTTTAGGTGCACCGTTATAACTTATACTTATCTCGAGAATGTAGTGAGAAACTCACCGAAATGAGCGAGTACGAATAGTATCTATTATGGTCATATGACTGGATGTCATGTTGTCATCACAAGGGAATACACTCACGATTGGGGCGGTCACCAACCACTTCACTTGAGGGCGACAAACTGAATGTCTATCAACAGGGTCCTCAAACATGGCTTAAAAGGGGCTTACGGTAATATATTTTATATGCGAAGAAGCTAGAAGCATTTGGGTTATGAGGGTCAGCCCACGAAAAATAGTCACTTGCAGTTGAGCTGCGACAATCATAAGCAACTGCAGTACAGTCAATCCCATTGTGAAATGATTCTTGAGAAAAAAGGGACGCACATTCATCACAAGCGATGCCTGAGCGCGGAATACATTGTATATCAGCACCTTGTAGTATTTACAGTTTGCATACCGGGAACGACCTGCCATATCTCATCAGTGGAAAGAAGCCTCAAAATGGAAAGTGCGAGAACCAGACAATGTACTCCAAACCCGTCGGAACATCATAGTTTGTAATCTGCCGAGATTGAACACAATAGTTAAAAGGAGCGGTCACGTTGGCCTTACCAGGTAGTAATAGAGAGCATGACATACTATCCAATCTTTAGCTGCGTATTGACTTGGAGGTGACAAAGACTTACTGAGCGAGGTATGCAGGGTGTCAAGGATCCTACGTTCATGTGAGCAGATTTGATGAGCATCCCAAGCTGGCCTAACCCACCACATAGCGACGACCAGGAACTTCGTGGTCAAGGCATCCTCAGAGTAGTGCATGAAATACATGTACATCTATATAACCGGTAAGCAGGGCAGCAGCCTGAACATTCCAGTTTAAACGCCCCTGCAGAGTTGTTATGCCATACAACCTTAGCATTGAATAAGGACATCAGAGGAGATGTTCTGAGAGCAAGCAAAGTAATACGTACATGGCAGACAGCAAACCTTCAAAGAGGATAGAACCTATCGTGAACAAATGAGTGGACAAGACAACGCTCGGTCATGAAATGTCTTCACCAAACCCGCCTGGGATGCCCATTTCGTTTCGGTAGTCAGAATAAGGAGAGCTTGTTAACGGGCTTGCTACCAGGTGTGGATGGAAAAACGATCGAGGGTAGTCACTGAGGGCGTTTTGCTCCGATTGCGGAGGAACCCAGCCCTGTGCCCAAAGGGCGAAAATTGGGTTGGTATGATATGTGCAACAGCATTTCTTGGTGGGCATGATGGAAGTAGCCCTCATAATCTTCGCATCGGGATCCCAGCTGGTTGCCTATCATCTTCACCGCCTTCGTACTTCCACTGCTGGTACATAGCGCGACCTTGGATCCTAGTTATCTCATACTATTGCTCAGGTCAGCTGCATCTCTCATGTTACGATTGTCTTTTTCCTAGTAGACTTTGCCTTACATATTTGGTCGTTCTGCAGTGGTGTTGAGCTCTGGAAAGCAAGGTTGTCGCTGCTGCTGGCAGTGATTGATGAGACGTGAAATTGAAATTACTGGCAGTAAACATCAGGTCACCACCGTGCCCGCTGATGCGCTGATGGGTTGCACCTACTAGAATAACGGCAGCCACCGCAAATTTCCTGCACTCTGTGCTTGCAACCGGTTGGCAATCTCGAAACCCCAACAGCAATATACGTCCTGCTCTGTTCACATATAACTATCTCACATGTCCGGCGTCCACGTAATCGATTTACCCAAGTCCTTGAGTGGTTGTGCACTTTCGGACAATGATGGCACCAAATTGTGTCTACGGGACAGCCATGCTACCTCCACGGTCGAAATTAAAGTACTCCGGATATAAAAGACCACCAGCCTCTCGCTAGTACGCCTATGGTATTTCTGATTCGGTCAGAAAATCAAAACACCATTTTGCGTCCAGTGGATCAGGTCTTGTCATGTAAGTTGTATCGTCGACATATTGGCTGTGTTTTCTTGCATACGGTAATGGGCCATAGCAGGGGACCAAGAAAAAGTAACTCGATAGTTCATTAAACTAGGTGGTTTGGAAGGACCCAGGAAAGCATACGCGAATCTTGTGCAAAAAGCATCCAGGAGTCTCGGTAGACCTCCTTCATTGTTCCTGGACTCACCCTTACGTTGTTCTGTCAGTTGCGTGGAGATAACAGCTGCATAGTGCGTGTGGTCGGTGAGTACTATGCAGGCTAACTAATAAATGGAGCGGTAGTGCCGAATAGGGTCTTCAAAGCCTCTCATCTGTGCAGGGGCCGGGCCCACCACAAGGGAAATGGGTTAGGCTATGCCCGTGCCTGTCTTGGTGGTCCTAAACATACGTTCGTCAGGCTGCCGTTATCGAGTGGGGGGAGAGTCCGAGCACCCGACTTATCACCAAGGAAAAGGGTCATGCGCAAATTCAAGCACCAGTATCCAGGTTAACAAAAGTGATCTGTGAATCTCTAGTACTCGCTACGACGATCGTCGAGGCGAGCAGCGCGAACCATACGATCATGCAGATAACACTAGGAGGTTAAAGGAACTACAGCTCCTGCGTCAACAATTCCATCCTAGGTGCGAGAATTCTAAGATATCGTTCCACTGCGCTCTCATCTTCGATACGAGAGCCACTAATATCGAATCTCTCGAGAGACAGAGACTCCATTTCCGGCTCCTGCTCAGGTATAATCCTCGCGTCGATCTGCATGAGAAGCAACAGGAGCAGTGGGCAGCCCCGCAAGAGCTCACGTATGCCTCCCAGTGTTACATGCGCCCTGTTCCTTTGGAATCCACGAAGGTGGAGCACCTCGATATCTGGCCACGCACATGTGATCTGCGAAATGAAGGCATCATCGATATCCAATGTACCGAAAGAACTGAATTTGAGAACGCGCAAGTGGTGGCACACGAAGAGGGGTGTCAGTATCGATCGCGAGAGGTCGAAGGAAGGATCGGTGATGACTGGATAGGGACATTTTACCACGAGTGTATGAAAATCCGGAAAGTGTTCTTGGATATGCTCGATCGCCCGGAATAGCGTGTAGATGTCAGTCTGGGTAGCGGGCGAGCAATGGTAAATCTCGATGGAACCGAGTTCAGATGAAGCGATATAAGAAAGTAAGCTGGAACACTGGTTCAGTGAACCGACTGTGATATTCAAACGTTGAAGCGAGGGAAGTATCGGTTGCGTGGACGGATGCATGTCGATATTAAAATCATCGGGTAAGGTCATAGTCAAGTCGCGCAGATATGGCAAATTGACTAGCTCGCGCACACTGCTAGACAAGACCTCCAGATTGAAAGAGAGGTAGAGGCTGCGCAGGTAAGGAAAGCCCTTGAAGTCTATTACCAAGGGAACAGGTGTCCACCGTTCAAGGGGACTAGAGTCCCACGAGGCATAGATTGTCAATGCCTGAAGTGATGGCGCACAAGCTGGCACGAAATGAAAATTCGAGTAACTGTACAGGTAGCACGAAGGTATCTTGAAACTCAGACGAGCAAGCTGAGGCAAACGGATGGGTTCGAGGAGTTGAATTGGATTAAGTCGTGGCCATCCACTTAAGACATGGATGTTCAGAGTATGAAGGGACGGGAAGAGTTCCTGAAATAGACTCGGCGAGAAGATGGTGTCCAAAGTACTCTTAGAGACCATGGGTAAATTCGACATAGAACAATAATCGAAAGCTCTGATTCGGTGTGAATATTTTTTCAGTCCGACCCAGTCTTCATGTGAAGGTTCCTGCAAGAGAGACTGGTGCAAGCGTCAATAACTTATCACTAGAGGGGCAGATAACGCACCACAATCGCGCCGTCGAGTTCTACTTCCCAGAGATTACTAGGCAAGCACATGATAAGCGGCCTCATGGAAGATTGCGTTCTCCAGAGAACGTCAAGCGCTGGGTCCATGAACGCCTTGCAAGTCCTTGCAAATCTTGCTACGTCCTCTCGGGGGGTACTATGGGCCTCATAGTGAGTGACAAAATCTTCATGTGCCAAGAATTCGATGATAAGATGAAGAATTTCGGTGATTTGAAGGCAACGATGCATGTAGCGCTACTGTAATTCTGAGGGTACAGTAATAGCGAAACGAGATTAGCGTTCCCATAGCTTACATATGCTACAGGGTAAGTACCCCACACGTTGATACAGCAACAACTGCGAACCCTCTTACAAGCAGAAGTCGTTTACCAGGCTTACAAGTTTTGACTACGGTTGGGTACACTTGTTGACACTCTGTGGTTATGTACTCTGTTTCCCTCCGTTCTCCAACAGCGGTGATGGCAGCGGAAAGTAATAGCAAGCTGACGCTAATCGAGGCCGGCCACCCTGAAATCTAATTGATCGCGCGAAGGTTGCCCCACTGTCCTTCATGAATCCGTAAAAGGTCTGGCATTATGGTCAGTCAAGTTTCGCCGTTTCCATCAAATGAAATGAAGTGACAGGGACAGTGATTGTCGCTAAACGGACTCAACCCTTGTATGAAACTCCATGAACTACCTCCACTGTGAGGACATTCACACGCCATTGTGGGATAAGCAGCAGTGAATTTTTCCGTAACACCGTTGGGCCCTACGGGAGTATCGAGTACGCGCGCGACATAGATGTGAGGTTCCAGGGCGGGGGGCCGAAAATTATAAGTAGGGACGAACGAATGCTCCTAGGGGTGTTAGAGTCCAGATATTCATACCCACCCATTTTGCATTCTCGCCCGTCTAATACGAGTGCATGGACTACAGCAATCCAATCATCAGCGAACATGTCCCTGCGATCAAGAGGTTATGAAGGACTAGAATACTGCCGCTCTTCACGGGTCCTGTGATGAGGGACGTTGGGAGATGCGCCGATTGAATTAGCCACCCCCGTTGCTCGTTTGTCAACATGGAGCCAGCGGCCGCAAGACGTTGCCTCGTTTGAAAGCGGTAGGAATGTCGAGGGGGGGAGAGGGGGATGGAAGACCGACGTAGATTGCGGGGTGGCACGACTGTCGCATATCGTTGCTGTCGCCATGTTACAGACTTGAACGGGTGGCAGCAGTGAGTGGGGGGTGGAAGTTGTTTAAGGAAACTGCGAGCTATTTCAAATCACGGAGGCGTAAGTCGGATCAAGTCACAGTGGCGTGCTCGAGCGTTGCCACTGTGTAACACGCGACCTGCTGAGCCCTTGGGCAGCTCTGAACTCTTCCCCCACCTCGCTCAGGAGGGCAGTTTCCAGGGCCAAACCCGAGAAATGGGTGAAGGAATTTCCCTCGTCCAGTTACCAGTTCCAGACGTAGTCCTCCATGTGTTACGATGACGGGCGCGGGATCCTGCGAAGTGGGAAAAGACGGAAGAGCTTGTTTGTCGTCGTTGAAAGACGGCACAGGGTGGAAAGTGGAGACGGGGAACATCGTAGACTGGAACTTTCTGACCGTTTCAATGAGCCCAGTACTTTTCAAAATTTTAGGCGGGTGTGGCATGTTTGTAGACGGGAAATTTCCCACTTCGCGGGGTCTTCAACCACTGGCCATAAAAAATGCGAATGACTGCCACAGAACATCTGGTGAATATCCCCTCCAAACGCGGGGGGACCAGGGGGAAAAAGAGAACAGAAGGGTTGGTTGTTCCGTCGCCCTCAAATGGGATGTTTGTCTGTAAATTATTAGGTCCGCCAACCAGACCCATGTCAATGTCAAATTGCGGAGTTCGAGTGGGGAGTCAGCAGACCGACACCACACGTTTCCAGCCAAACCCCCAGCATCTTGGATACACTGGCACTTCTTGCAATGACTGCCCCCGCTTGGGCCTTCGTTCGTTGAATTCTTGAAGCACAGCGAAAGGCATGACCTACGGACTCTCGGGGGAGACTTCGTTGCACACATCAAATCTTCGGCTGAAGACAGACGCTACCAGTCGACTGCCTTTCCCCGATAGCGCACATTAGTATCCCTACCATCGGGAGGAGGGACACCACAATTCTGTCCAGCTCCGGTTGGACTTGGGCCGCTCTTCATGGCAGATACCGACGTTGAAAAAATTCCAGTAATTTTGCCGTAGGCAGCACTGATTCAATGCAGGGCTTACTTGCCAAAGCACGACAACGCGCCCTGGCAACTTTTGTCCTTGATCTTCCTAAAGGACGAACGTGACAACTGGTCAAGGGTAGTATCCTCTGCGGAGCTCCACAGATGCAGCATTACCAAAGATTGCCATAAGCCACTCGAACACAACTCTCCATTCATGCGGGTGCATGGTCGAGAGGGGGTATTGCTGCAGCCTCGTTTGAGGGACAGGTTTCTTGCCGGCAGTCCTCCTGAAAACCTTCCTGCGGACGGCTTCTTCGCGAGGCTCTCGGGTCTACTACATCAAATGGGTTGGAAGACAATAATCGTTGCAGCATTCGAGGACACACGTTAATTTACAGCCAAGTCTCATGATGAGGTGAGTACTTGCCCGACTGTAGCGTGATGTGACATGCCCCTGTTCTCGCATGTCACGTCACGTAACCCATGGGATGAAGCGCTGATACTGCAATAGCAACAGGTTAAGGAAGTACCCAGACGGCGTATAGCATGTATATGGATGAGCGCTGCACAGAGGAAGGGTGTCTACCGATGGTTTTTCGTTTTGCTTTGGCCTGGGCAGAGGATCCTTTGTGGTATAGTCCCACTCCGACGCTATAACTGATGCCAGAAAGTGAACTGCCGTGCCATGAACTGTCTGCTAGGTTATAGATCGGAGCAGTCGATCATGGGAAACCTACGAACATGATGCTTGGAGGGTTCATTCTGCAAGGTCGTTCCGGAAGGACAATCAAGTGATCGAGGGAACCTAGGCGTTGCACGTTTCTGGCTAAAAGTCGGTGGATTTCTTGGGGTCCAATCCTTGCATTGGGTTTGGACGTGGCCCATGATTTTTTGGATGATGAAAATGCTATCATGGAGGCTGATCATTCGTGGACTCAATGCATGGTACAAACGTACAAGCGTCAGACCGAATAAGCGCTGGTGCTAGGCCGCAGTCCCTGGCGGAGTCTCGCATGTGGACAACTCAATACTCTATGCACGCCTCGCCGCCGCCTCGCTCCCTTCATTTTTTTTTCTTTTCTATTGCGTATTCCAGCCCCGTTTGGCGAGTTAAAATTTAGGCTGCGTGTGCTGTTCATGGCCGTCTTGTGGTATCTCTTTTTCCTCTCGCTCTTCCTACCTATAATCTCTGCACTTCATGCCAGCGGATTCAAGAAAACTGTCCAACGATCGGTCCTCGTACTTTTTCAGGTTCCATCCGTATGAGAGGGTCGGGGCTTCTGCTCGGGAGAGAGCGATGGTAGGTGCTGATTGTAGTACACAGCTCGTTTCTTGCGAGTGCTGATGGTGACTAGGCCATGCAGTACACCGACGACGACAGCCTTGTATCTGACGGGCAAGGCTTTGTCCCATCGCGCCAAACTGTCGTCCCTGGCTACGTGAGGTCTTCACGACATTCACGGATGTCTGTGCTGATCGTCTCGGCTCCAGATCCCCCCTAATATCATTCCTCAGAATCTGGACGGTGCTGTCAACGTCACCATTCACTCTGTCGATAGTTCCCGGCAAAAGCTGAGCATGGTGGCAAGTGCAGTTACTTTCACCACTGAAAAGAACGAAATTCATCATATATTGCCTAGGACTTAGCGTTGGCGATGCACCGTAAGCCGCCTTCTACTCGTTCACCGTGAGTACGAAGGGTTAGTAAACCTAGACATAACAACGTAGATGAAACACCTTCTGTTTGTACATATCCTAGCGGCATTCATCCCATACCTACGCTTCCCTCGTCTGATCCTAATGTACGGATGTATAGAATTTACGAGTTAATATTGACAGTCTGCAGCCCGGTGTAATGCCTATCCCATGCAGGCGAGATGTATAGTATGGGCGAAACGTTGAGCTTGTAGCGATTGACTTGGACTTGGGAAAACACTAGGAATTGTGAAAGGTAATGAAGTTATTGACTAACGCGAGCAATGGATACGGCGATGATTAGATCTGATAAGACGATAACACTTGTAACGGAGGGATAATATCAATCTGCCTTTCAGCAGGTCTTCAAGATCTGTAGTGCGTTCCTTGCCAGGCTTTTGCACAATCTTTTCAGTCGCAATGAGAAACCTTCACGCCTCAAACGGATCCTATCGTCGTTGGGCGAGACATTGCATATTGAGTCATTATCATTTCGACGATCGTATGCAGTGATGTTTCGCAGTTGACAAATTCGGTGCGCACTAGGAACTTGTTTGAGCCATCGATCATCAGCGGACCTCCTTCCGGCTTTATGGCTCAACGGTTCCGTAAGGGAATTCTGGTGTTCGGATCCCGGGAGTAGTGCCAATTGGCGGCGTCCTGCTTCAATGCTGATCGGTCGAACGTAGTCATGGGAGGAGGAATGTCACTCGACTATACACATGTATAGTCGGTCCCGGGATGGGTATGTATACCATGTCGCGAATTGGGGTATCCGCATCGAGATAACGAGTGAAATCCACGTATATGAAAACGCTCAGAGTTCATGTGCAAGCCGTGCATATCGACCACACTGCGACCCACAAGTTCGGCCTCATTAGTGGTCACGAACACTAAACGTGTGCGGCCCCCCCTGATGTGGCATGAATTGAAGCAACATTTACTTGCTTAGGACCAAGGGGACATCAAAAGGTGTCACTAACGAATACATCAGTAACATAACAGCTCCCCGAAGGAAAGAACGCACAGTGCAAGGAGGCGTCACCTGATATCCCGTTTCCCAATCACCATGCCACACAGTTGAATGCGTAGTAGCCACGAGGGCACAACAGCTTTTCTGAAACGGTGATCTGCCACTGTGTCAATCACCGAGACGTAAGTTGCAAGGGTCGTTCGAGTGCCACCACCAAACCCAACGAAGTCCTTATTCCCCCGAAGCTTCGAGTCACTGTAGAAGCCTTCCAATTCAATTGAAAAGGTCACACTCGAGATGTGAGTAAAGTAGTCCACCAGTTGGGCGCTCGAAGAGTGTATCTTGCCCAACCAAGATGTTCCGGTGTTAACCGCGCGAAGGGGAACGTTTTGCGAGCTGCAAGATTTGGCGGTCGGAACGCGTGTCTGAAAGAGGGCCCGAATTCAACAAAGACATGGGAACACCATTAGACGGGAGGGCGTCCGGAAGTGAATCAACAAGGTGGCTGGAACAATTAATTTTTTTGGACGGCGATGTGGCGAAAAGTGGCTCGTTTGTGGACGGAAAAAGCGGTGGCCGCTTCGCAGGCCTTCGACGAGGATTGGAACCACACGGACAACCGCAAGAAAAAATTAATTGTCACCTCGCTCTCGACAGAGGGGGACAGCTGAAAAGCTACCCAGTGAATTAGACTACGCTGTAGGTGTCGAAGGACATGTTTGTCTGTGTGTCAGGCCCACCGTCAGAGCCGCTGGGACGTGCGGAGTTCGAGGGGAAACCCACAACACTGTGCGCTTGCACCAGACCCACTCCCTGCGAAATTTCTGATGCCCTTGAATACAATGCATCCCTTGCAACGGGGTGTTCTTCCGCGACATTCGGGCATTATGTCGTTGAAGCGCAGGCGGCAGGACCCAGAGAACGTTATACTTATCGCACACCTCAACTCTTGCGCCTACCTTAGACACAAAATAGCCGGTCGATCTTCCACCGTTTCTGCATGCAACAGCGGATACCTGGACCTTGAATATCGAGAGGGGGTCATCGCGGACCCCTTCCGGCTTCAAAGTAGCATTTTTCGTGACAAGGCGCCACGGTGAAAAATTCCAACGATTCCAGTATGGAGTGTAGGTTGGTCTGGCTTGTCGCAGAACTCACTCGATGCACGCCAAAGAACGCTGGCACTTTCTAATCCTTGATCGAGTTCAGATGCGAGAACGGAGACGGGGTTGACAGAAGTCGCTGTTTGAGGGTCGCACAGATGCAGCATGACTAGTGAGTGTCTTGATTCACTCATATACACTCCATTCAGTTGGAGGCACGATCGGACGAAGGTATTGACGCAGCCCTAGTTGAACGACAGATTCTTGCTGGTGGTTCCCCCTTGAACCACTTGGAGCGGCCAGTTTCTTCGCTAGTAGGTTCAGTGTCTTCTATCACACCGGTGGTCTTGGAAGAGGGCATCGAGACATTCGAAGGCACACACGTTGAGTTGGACTCCAAGTCTCATGATGGTGGTGAGCAACTCGCCTGCGAGATTTTTAGCGCGCTATAGCAGCAGCGTGACGTGACGTGCCCCTTTTTTATGTGACAGGTCACGCAACGTTCTCACCCAATAATGCTGGGTTCACGTCCGGTTCGCGGGTCGCGACAGAACGAGGAAGATGGTGTAAAACATGTATATGCACCAGAAGTGCGTACAAGAGGATAGAATGACGGTGACGTTCTGTAGGGCGGGTCGCCTTGGATGGAACATCAGACCCAAAGTGTCACCGCTGGACCCTGGCACTCGATGAAGCTCGGCTGCGCCGTCGAGACTCTTCCTATGGTGTTGATGATAGACTCATCAGGGATATGGTCGCTGTCGAAGCAACGCCGAGATGCGAAGGAGAAACCTACCTCGCTACCACCCTTTTCACGGGGTAGTGGTTCCGAATGGACGGTCCGCCAGTCTGCTGCACTCCCGGGTGCGTCGTGGGGCGGCTGGTGACCAAGGCAGTTTATATTGGAGCAAGAGGTCTTTGATTGACATAAACGTGGTCGAAGTCCCTTGGATTCATAGGATGCTGCCGCGGAAGCAAACGTATGTTGGCCGAGTGCATGTGGTAAATGACAATTCGAGTAAGCGCTGAGACAGGTCCCCGTGGCCAGTTCTCAACCCTGGCGGAACCTACGACATCGACCATTGAATCATTTTACGGCTCGACCATGGCTTTTTCCCCTTCCGTCGTATATATTGGACCCCCGTTTTGATATTTAAGTTCTGCATCGCAGCACCGGGCCTCTGGTGTCCTTTTTTTTCACCCTCTTCGCTCTGCAATCCTTCCTATCGCACCTGATGGACTCAGGAAAACTTCCAAACTACAGATCGTCATACATGTTCAGGTTCCATCCCTACGCAAGGGTGAAGCCCTCTGCCCGCGAAAGAGTAATGGTAAGCCCCGACGTCTGCAGAACTCGTCGGGTTGAATGCTCACAGTGGTTAGGCCGCCCTGTACACTGACGACGGTGACTTCTTTTCTGACGAACAATGCTATATCCCATCGTATGCAACTCTCGTTCCGGATTTCGTGGGTTCTTGATGGCATACCTAGATATAATTATACTGATCTCCACCTCAGAATTCGTCTTGTGTCATCGCTCAGAACCTGGATGATGCAGTTAATGTCATGCACTCCGCCAATGCCCCACGAAGCAGCTTGAGCATGCCCACGATGGTAGTTGTAAGTATAGCTACTTTCGTCGTACAGTGAAGCAGTCTCATCATGAACTGCCTAGGACCTAGCGTTGTTGATGTGTCGCAAGCCACCCTCCACTGCTTGACCGCGAGCAGGAAGGTTCAATCCTAGCTTCAACAGCGCGGATGGAATGAACGCTATCCCGAATGGCTTTGCCACCCAACTTCTATCTTATATCCACTTCTCTTATCTCGCCCGCTGACCTTGGTTCCGTCGCGTGTCTAACAGAAGCAAAGCTTCACAAGTGTCATGTACATTATTGAGTATATAACAACACGTAAACTTTGGGTTAATGCAAATGTCTCCCTGCCACTCCAACAAAGTATTCTCGGCTTGCTGGGGAACGAAGACGTGCTGTGCTGCAAGCTGCGAACAACATTGGTACGGCACAGACTTCGAATGGAAACGCCTAATATGACGAGCAACTTTGTTGTGGTTTTTTTGATTCGGTATATATGGAACTGACAGGCGATCTTCCAGTAGGATACAAGTTGTAAGAGGTACCCGTATAATCTAGGGGAGGGTCGGTAGCCACGTCGGCGTTGTCTTCAAATGACCTCGCACTTGAGCGGCAGTGAAATATTATCTTGGTTGCTCTTGCTATTATTCTGTCGGGCCTGGAGATTCGGGGCCGTGGTCGAACACAGACCACTCGAAGAAACCCCACACACAGTCCTTGTCTCAAGCCACGAAGATGACAATAGCGGACCGAGACGTACTGCACGAGCGTGGATGTGCCAGCACCAACTTGGATGTGATAGCATCGCAAAATTTGTTGAAAGCCAAGGATTTTCCGACAACAACCTCGGAATGAAATCAAACGTCCCCGGTGCCAACGTGTCCAGTGCTCCTCGGAGGGCTCAAAGAAAGGTATGAACGTAAATTGTTATACTTACAAGAATGGCCGTAGTTCTTGTCTTCTCCATCCTCTCGGAGTGAGGACCTCCCATCCGAAGGTGGCCCGCTGGTAGTATCGTGTCGCCTACGTAGTACTCTGTACTCGGATGTCGCTTCACCCACTCCCATACGTGTCTCATTGCCCTAGCAAAGAATTGCCAGATCAATCAAACATACCACCATGGCAAACACCCGGACACCGTCACGGTATACATAAAAAGGGCTGTCAAGAAAGACTTTGACGGGGAGACGAGACGTGTACCCAGTCAGTCCGGCGCCTACGGTGCCGTTCTCTATGTGACATTGACGCTGTTCGATCCTGAAAGAGTAAAAATACGGCGTGGATTCGAAGAGACGCATTGCCCAATGACTGAGGTAGGACCAGCAAACATGTGACCAGCGCGGTGGCAAAATGTGGTTCGTCCGTGGCGACAACTTATAGTTGAATTTCATGGGATTGAGTGTAACTCCTCAATCCAAAGGTGAGACCTTGAGGACTCAAAAAAGGAGCAGAAATAAGGCGCATGGCCATTCACTGTCAGCTAGTACGGGGAAAGGAGTGAAAACAACTCTCCTCATCGCCACTCATCAGCATTGCAGCCATGCACGAAGCCAAGCACAAACGTCAAAGTTGGCAGGGGGACGGCTTGCGAATCCCCTCGCGCTACGTACCATCGCGGGGAGGGGTAATGCGGTCGTGTGGATAACATTGAGGGATGCGAAATCGCCCTTGTTCCATCTTTCAACCATGTCAAATTGGGTGCGAGAATTCCAAGGTATCTGTCCACAGCCGTTTTATCTTCCGCGCAAACGTCAGAAATATGTAGCCTCGTAAGGGACGACGACGACACTTCCGGCTCTCGCTCGGGCAGAATCTTCGCATCAAAACGCATGCACAGCGACCGAAACCGTGGGCAGCTGCACAAGAGCACACGTGCATCTCCCAACGATGAGCGTGCTCTGTTCTATTGGGATCTGTGCAAGCACATGGGCTCGATATCTGGGTACGCCACTGCGATCTTCACAATAAAGGCGTCATCAATGTCCAGCTCCAGCGTACTGAAACAAATGAAATCATGAAGGCGCAGGCGGTTGCATGCATGGAGAGGTGTCAGTATCGACCGCGAGAAGTCGAGGGGTCAGTGATGGGTAAGACTGGATGTAAACACGGCAAGTCGAGTGCGTGCGAGTCTAGGCCCCTAGGGAATGTCTGTGGATATGCTCTAGAGTCATTCTGGGAAGCAGGCGAGTGGTTCAAAATCTTGACGGAATGGATTTCATACGAGGTGATAGAAGGAAACAAGTTGGTGCATTGGTCCGAGGAGCCAGTGACGACGGACAAACGTCAAAGTGAGGGGAGTATCGATTGCACGGACGAACACACACCGACATCGGAGTCACCTGGTTGGGTAAGGCCGCAGTAGTCGCATAACAAATTGCGAATGGATCAACTCGCTACTAGACAAGATATCCAGAATGCAAGAGTTGGAGCCCAGGAGTCAGCAGACAAGCACACGAGTGGATTCGGGCAGGATTGCGTTCTCCGGAGAACGCCACGCGCTGGGCACATGAACACCTTGAAAACCAAACGATATCCATGCGACGAATAACACCAGCTGCAATCGCGTTAGTAACTCTGTCGTCTAGCAAGTGCGCAAAGATGGGACACAAAATCTCGGCGATGCGAAAGCCAACGGTGCATGTTGTATCCTCGAGAGTGGGCGATCCTGCGAGCCTACTTCTGCAACACTCGTTTTCAGGATGTGCACACAGACAAAGCAGCGCCTTTGGGCCACGTGTCCGAGGTGCAGGCCATCCTGTGGGTCCGGACTCTGCGAAACGGTGCCCAAGCCTCTACAGGCCTTGGTGAAAGTCACCGGCCCAACATGTCTTCAAAAGTATACCAGTTCGGACTCGTTTACGTTTCAAAGCTTTAGTTGTCGTGTGAGCTACGGCCCACACCCCTGACGAAGCGCTCCACATCTTCACCATGTCTATGGCCACACCCATTCGGCTTTCTATACGTATAGAACCATCGATTATTGATAGGAAACAGAAGCTGGGACTAGACATATGTAAGAATTGCGTTGGCATTGAAAGAGCAACAAAAAAACAAGCAGTTGTCCTGCGCACCCTTCTTGTCCGCTAGATGGCCCTGAGCGTGTGTCTGCTTTTCCTCGAGTGCTAATAACCCAAGCAGACGCTTATCATCATCGAGACAGACGGACATCCGGTACAGTGAACATCGACTTGAGGGATTGGCCTCCGGAGGTAGTCCATCGTCCTAGAGCCCAGTACTGTACGCCGTGCACACGAGCTCAATGAGTGTTAGGAGGACATATTTAGAGGATTGACGCACACTGGCCGTATGCTCGCATATTGAGTTCGATGTCTTTCGTCTTTTCGTGTAAAAGAACGATGGGCGATCTGCCAGCTTCACCGAGGTGTAAGTTAAAGCAGACAACAATGTCGCTCATCAAGCCGCCGGATTGTGGTCCACACTCTTCCAAGCGTCGGGCAAGTCTGGACTCTCCCTCGCTCCACTCAGAAGGGTAGCCTCCGGGGCAAAGCCGAACAATGAGTAGGGTATGTTTCCCTCACCCAGTTCCCAGTTCGAAGTGCATTTCGCAATGATAGGGAAGTGAAGCCGACTCGGCGAAGTGGGGAAAGCAGAAGGAATACTGCAACTGTGAAGGGTGGCTTGGACTAAACTCGGAGACGTGTAAAACCGTGGTCTGCAGCAATCAGGTCGATTCGATGAAGCGGATTGGGTAACGGGTCACAGGGAAAGCCTAGCGGTAGCACATCAAAAATGTGGATTGAAGATCAGCTTTCAAAGAGGGGAACCGAGGAAAAAAATGAACATGCGGAAGGGCGCGGTCACCAAAAATATTGATTATTAGATCCATGACTTGTCAAACACGAGCTGCTCTTGACACGGTGTATAGGCGAGGCGCAGTGTTCAATATTCTTTACTGGTCACCGGGTCTGGCGAAAGAATCTGGACTTTATTGTTGCTCGGAGAACTTGCAGCGAGTGGCAAAATCGGCGGTACTAGACATGCGATTGCGAAAGAACGCTCAAATTCAATAGAGACATGGGGGGTACCGTCAGACAGGGCGTTCAGAAGGGAAATTCGATGGGGTGGCAAGAACAATTAATTTTTTGGACGGCGATGTGGCGACGTGTGGCTTGTTTGTGGACGGAAAATGTCGTGGCCAATTCGCAGATCTTCGACGAGGCCTCAAACCACACGAAAGACCACAAGAAAAAATTAATTGTCACTTCGCTCTCGACGAAGGGGGACCGCTGAGAGAATACCCAGAGGATTAGACTACACTGTGGTTGTCAAAAGACGTGTTTGTCTGTGTGTCAGGTCCACCGTCAGAGCCGCTGGGATGTGCGGAGTTCGAGGGGAACCCACACCCATTGTGCTTTTGCACCAGACCCACTGCCTCCGGAATTTCTGACGTCTTGTATGCACCGCACGCCTTGCGACGGGGCGCTCTGTTGCGACGCTCGGGCGATATTTCATTTAAGCGCAGACAGTGGAACCCAGAGATTCTTGGAGAACGTTATCGCACACATCAAATCTTGCGCCTACCTTAGACACAAAATATCCTGCCGGTCTTTCCATCAATTTCTGCATGCAAAGCGGATGCCAATTCCTTGAATATCGAGGGGGTGATCGCGGTCCCCTTCTGGCTTCAAAGTAGCGTTTTTCGTAACAAGGCGCCACGGTGAAAAATTCCAACAGTTGTGCTATGGAGTGGAGGTTGGTCTGGCTCGTCGCAGAACTCACTCGATGCACGCCAAAGCACGCTGGCATTTTCTAATCCTTGATCGAGTTCAGACGCGAGAACGGAGACGGGGTTGACAGAAGTCGCTGGTTGAGGGTCGCACAGATGCAGCATGACTAGTGAGTGTCTTGATTCACTCAGATACACTCCATTCATTCGGATGTGCGACTGGACGAAGGTATTGACGCAGCCTCGGTTGAAGGACGGATTCTTGCTAGTGGTTCCCCCTGAGATACTTGAAGCGAGCAATTTCTTCATAGGTTCAGTGTCTTCCATCACACCGGTGGTCTTGGAAGAGAGCATCAAGACGTTCGAAGGCACACACGTTGAGTTGGACTCCAAGTCTCATGATGGTGGTGAGCAACTCGCCTGCGAGATTTCAGTGCGCTAGAGCAGCAGCGTGACGTGACATGCCCCTTTTTGTGTGACAGGTCACGCAACGTGTTCTCACCCCCCGGTGCTGGGTTCAGGCCGGGTTCGCAGTCGCGACAGAACTAGGAAGATGGTGTAAAACATGTATATGCACTAGAAATGCGTACAGGAAGATATGTTGACGGTGACGTTTCCTAGTGAGGGTCGTTCTAGAAGGAACAGAAGACCCGAAGTGTTACCGCTGGACCCTGGCACCACATGATACTCAGCTGCGCTGCTGAACCCTTCGATGACGGGAATCAGGAATTTGGTCGCTATCGTAGGGAACTTACGATGTAAAGCAGGAAGGTCTTTCTTTCTGCTGCCCCTTTTACAGGGTGGTGGTCCCGAATGGACGGCTCGCCAGTCTAGTGTGCTCGCGGACGTGTCGTGGGTGGCTGGTGACGAAGGAAAATTATTCCGTCCCAGGACGTTTTGCATTGGCATGGACGCGACCAGAGTCTCGGGGACGTATGGAATGCTGCCGCGGAAGCAAACGTATGTTGGCTATGTGCATGTGGCTAGTGTCAATTCGAGTAAGCGCCGAGACAGGTCCCCGTGTCCAGGTTGGAACCCTGGCGGAGCCTACAACATGGACTGCCGACTCAATTTTACGGCTTGACTATTCCTTTTTTTCCCTCTTCCGCTGCGTATTTTGGACCCCGTTTAGTATTTAAGCTCTGCGTCGCAACACCAGACCTCTGGTTTGCTTTTTTTTTCACGCTCTTCGCACTGCAAGCCTGCCACTTCAAATGGACTCGGGAAAACTTCCCAACTACAGATCGTCGTATATGTTTAGGTTTCATCCATACGCAAGGGTGAAGCCTTCTGCTCGCGAGCTAGTGATGGTGAGTTCCGGCGTCTGCAGAACTTGTTAACTGGGATGTTTACAGTGGCTAGGCCAGTCTGTACCCGTCCGACGACGACGACGACGGTTTGGTATCTGACGAGCAACCTTTCTTCCCGTCGTATGGAACTGTCATCCACGACTCTGTGAGTTCTTAATCACAACCCCAATGTCGTTCTATTGATCTCCACTGCAGAATCCGTCCAACATCATCGCTCAAAGCTTCATCGACGTCACGCACTCCGTCAAAGCGCCCCGGCGCAGGTTGAGTATGTCCACCCTGGCGGTCGTAAGTGCAGCTACTTTCGTCGTAGGACTAGATTCATTGTCGATTGCCTAGGATCTGGCATTGTTGATGTGTCGCAAGCCATCCTCTACTGATTGACCGCGAGCGGATCACTCCAAATGACTTATCTCATATCATGTATATTTTTGAACCTAGGAAAACATGAAAATTACGGTGTAATGTGAACGTCGACTCAAGAAAGGGCTTCTCAATTTGTTGGAGACCGACACATACTGTATTGTACACTCAGAGGTCAGCCCGCTCATCGTGGCGCTGACCCCGTTAGGCAGGAAAGGGTGAAAGTAGGAGAGGGACATCATGTCTACTAAAGGAAGTACTGTTGGCTTTTTTTTCTTCGATCCTATGCGAAACCGCTTCATGATCATCGGGGCGTCTCAATACACAATGACTACGAAAGAAACATCACAACGTGCCCAGTGGGGGCGGCATTTCCCCAGTAGTTTGTCGTAGTTTGTTAGTCTGTTTGTCGAGTTGTTATCGTGATCTTACCTCAGACTACGTTCTCACGAATACTGGGATAGGAGAAAACCAAGAAAGCAAGGTAACGATGGGCATAGGGCGTCTTCTTCGTCAACCCCTTCGAGCAAATCTCCTCAGACCCTCTGCCACGTACGTACCGTGCATTCCTTCCCTCTGTCCTTTCTCATGCCCTCGACTTAGGTACTGCGCTGTGGTTTCTGTCGCCCTAGTCCACTCCTGCGTCTCAACTTGCAGCCCTCCTTCCCCGCCTTACGTCGCACCAGCCCGGACACCCTACAATGTGTGAAGAATTACAAGCTGCTGTGATAGCCGCGTGCAAAGCGCACGAGGAAGCCAACTGGCTTAATTATCACTACAACGCCTGCGTTTTCGTCGGGGCGGACTACTTCGTGAAGTATGGAGCGCCGCGGGATCTTGAGCCCGAGCTCGCAACCCAAGAATATTTCTACCAACAGGCACAGCGGCCTCAGACGCCAGAACCGCCACGTATCGCTAAAATCGTACATCACTTTATCCATCAACATACCATGTACTTGGTCATGGAACGCATCGAGCTTCAGGTATCTCCTCCAGACCTCGCGAAGAGGATCGAAGGAGCTGTGGAATGGCTTGCCAACGTTCCAGCTCCTCCCAACTCCAAGCTGGGTCCCGTAGGGGGCGGCGTCATACGCCACAGTTTCTTTAAGGACCATGAAGCGCCTTTCGAATTCTCGGACACTGCCATGTTGGATCTGTATATGAAGAGAGTGTGTGTCCAGAGTTTGTTGCTCTAGCATCCACCACCGCTAAAATGCCATCTGGGCCAGGCGCACCGCTTGCTTCCAAGAGGAGCCTGGAAGAAGTGTCCTCCTGTCAGTGTTAACGGTGAACGCCTCATGTTCACCCAAGCTGACATGGACGACTCCAACTTTGGCGTCGACAAAAATGGGAGGACAGTTGTAATGGATTTCCTTGAGGTAGGGCTGTTGCCCGAGTCGTTTGTAGCCTTTACGATGCCTCCGGATATCGCTGCCTCTTTGGGCCTGTCGAGAAATTCCAAACTGACCTCGATGGATGCGATTGCTGACTGCCTGCTAATGGTAGCTGACCCGACGTTTGGTACGTCGACTTGCGCCTAACTCGGGGGTATGCAGCGCAGCTAACTTGAACCAAAGGTATGAAAAAGGTGTTCGCGAAAAATTAGATGGATGGTATACGTTGCGACGCGTGAGCTTCCGCGACCCCCAAACTATGCTAAGCGAGTAAAACCCTTTTGCTTTCCATAAAGCGTGTAGCGAACTTGGAGATAGAAAGTTTTGGTTCCGCTCCCTAAGCATGTCGACTCCGCGGCCGTCGTCCGTGCCTAGTCGTTCGCGTCACGTTCACATACCACCCACTAGTTTTCCCCATCCCTGCCCCACTTTCCCAACCCTTTTTATCCCCATTGCTACGTCATCTCAATGTTCTGTATTTGACTCGGTTTCCTATCATTCGTTGTTTGTATGAATATTCTGTGATATATTGCCCAAAGATATCATCTACGTGGTATTGGGTTTTGTCTCTATACACGACAAGGAAAGTGGATGTCCTGAGGTTATCCACACCTTTTTTATGTATGCAGGATTTTAAAAACAGGCTAACATCCGGAAAAAGGGGTTCTCAGCTCGTCGGAGACTAACACGTACCGTATGTACCGTACACAGCCTATCTCCAAGGAAGAGCACGAAGCATAGCCATCCAAGTTGGCAAGGAAATTTTCTGCAGACTCCTACACATTACCACGAGAAGCATGGAGCAGACAATGTGATCGAGTAGATAATCACCGTGAGACTGGAACCGGAAACTACATTAGTACAATATCAACGATTTCAACTTGGGTGCGAGAATTCGAAGGTATCGTTCCACCGCCAACGTATCTGTCATGCGAGAGCCAAAAATATCGAGTATCTCAAGAGACAGCGGCCGCATTTCCGGCTCTCCCTCAGGCACATTCGTCCCATCGATCTGTATGTAGAGTGACCGCAGTCGTTGGCAACGCTGCAAGAGCTCACGTATACCCCTCAGCGATACGCGCGGGATGTACCCCCGAATTCCGCACAGGTGCAAAACTTCGATATCAGGCCACGCGAGCGCGGTCATCGCAACGAAGGCATCGTCGATAGCCGGTTCACCCAGGACATAGAGTTCGAGAACACGCAAGTTGTGACATGCGAGGAGAGGTGCTAGTGTCGATCGCGGGAGGTCGTGGGAAGGATCGTCCCAGTTCGCAGGAAGGATCGGCCATGAAGTGGTTATAAAGGAACAATGTTCTTTATGTACCTTGAGCGTGCAGAAGTTTGGAGAGCGTTCGTTGACGTGTTCAATCGCCCGAAACAGCGCGTGAATGTCACTCTGGGTAGCGGGCGAGCGACAGGAAACTTTGACAGAACTGAGGTCGGGCGAGGTGGTAGAGAGAAGTAAGTTGGTGACCTGATTCAAAGAACCAACGCTGACGCTCAAACGTTGCAGTGAAGGGAATACCGGTTGCGTGGATGAATGGACGTCAATATCGAAGCCATCGGGTAAGGTGACAGTCAAGTCACACAAATATTGCAAATGGATCAACTCCCACCCGCCATGAAACGGATGAAACGGGAGATCCGAGAGGTTGAGGCTACGCAGACGAGGAAAATCCCCAAAGTTCACTATCACGGAGTCGAATCCATCGCGAACATTAATTGTCAACGCTTCGAGGAATGGCGCACAAGCTGGCTTAAAATGGATGGGTGGGAGCTTGCAGGAGCTCTTGTACGACGTTGAAAAGGTCAGTCGAACAAGTTGCGGTAAAGAGGCGGAGTTGATGACGAGGAATGAATGCGGTACCAGAAACATTGGTCCATAGCCGACGACTGCCAAGTCCAGAGTACGAAGAGACGGGAAAAGCTTCTGAGATAAGTTCGGGGAGAAGACGGTGTCCAAGGTATTTTTACAGACTGGACGTGGACTTCGCGAACAATGATCGAAGGCTCGGATTCGATGTGAATATCTCTGCAGTCTGAACCAGTCCTCATGGGAAGGTTCTTTTCGGAGGGACTGCGGCAGGCATCAGCGACCCTCTCACCACAGATGCAGACGACATACCACGACCCGACGCCCCCAATATCTCTTTGTAGTCCGCAAGCGGCTAGGCAAGCACCGGATGAGTGGACTCAAAGAAGATTGCGTTCTCCAGAGAACGTCAAGCGCCGGATCCTTGAACGCCTTGCAGGTCCTTGCAAGCCTTGCAAGGTCCTGGTGACGAATACCACAGAATTTATCCGGTTCGTGGGTGTCATCTACCATGAATCCGATGATAAGATCAAGAATTTCGGCGATGCGAAGACAGGCATGCATATTGTGTCGAGAGGGTGCGGAAACGAGATTCTATCTGTATCTTGGGGTTGGGGTGTTCCTCTACATCGGGCCACCGGCAGAGGGGAACTTGCTCGATCGAGGGGCATGGTAGGAGTAGCCACACTCCCCAATTTCTCGTAGACTTCATTCGAAGGTCGGGAATTCATGTTTGTCGCAATTGCCATTGTCCTGCGTACCTCCCACGTCTGCACAAGAGATCGGGAGAGTGTGTATGACGGGGACCATCCCATCACAGTAGAAAATGTACTGTGGCAGACGAGACCGTCGGCTTCTCGTCACCCGCACGCGTGGGCCTATACGGCGTTCCCAGCGTTCCCGTCGAATTAAACCGTTCCCAAGACCAAGTCTTATTCCAGGCTTTCATTTATGGGCTAGGTTTGGGCGAGGCGGCCGTGCATTTGACGATAAGCTAGATTGCTCCTCTTTTTCTGAGGACGACGATGGCCCTCGTCTGACGGACACATCCGTCGTCGTGTCAGTGTTAATGCGGTCCCGGACTTCTCGAGTTGACGTCTTCCGCTCCAGAATATCTCTGGTGGTACCATCGTTCGGAACCTGGATGACGTTGTCAACAGTAAGCGTCGATGTATGTCCACCGTCGTGGTGGTTGGGTATGACTACTCTCGCGCATAACTTGTCTGGCAATAAACTACACGATTACACTTGCTATTGGACTTGCGAGGAACTTCCCAACGATTTTCTCAGCTTATCGAGGTGACTGGAGTGCAATAAAAATCGCGTCTCTGTGCTTGTTTGTCTTCCGTCATTCCCCTGCCCCTGTCCCTCGATTGATGGCGACAAGTACAACGATGGACACCGGCAAGTCCTACCACAAGCAAGCGACAGGTCCAGCTTTCGACACAGTCCAGCGACATGCCACCGATCAGGATATCACGCTGTTTGCTGGGTGCTTCTGTCCGTTCGTACAGCGTGTGTGGGTAGCGTTGGAGTACCTCGAGATCCCATACAAGGTCTGTGTCCCTCTTCCCCGCGAAATGATATCACTCATGAAATCTCGCAGTATTGTAGGTTTGGCATCATCTTTATGACGTTCAGGTGGTAATAATCTTCGCTAATAGACGAGGTCGATCCATACAAGAAACCGCAGGAATTACTTGAGCTATCTCCCAAAGGTCTCGTTCCAGCTCTGAGGCTTGATAACTACAGTCCTCCGCGAGCATTGAACGAAAGTACCGTCATACTCGAGTACTTGGAAGAGTCGGTCTGTGCTACCTGGTTCCTGTTGTCATCCTCACGCGTTCTGCTAGCCTGGCGTCCATGTCGACAAAGCGGAGCCTTCTCCCTCCTCTCTCAGATCCATGTGTGTATGCGTTTCATGATTGACCGCGCGCTTGACGCAAGTCCCTTATTAAATCGTGCTGTTCTTGCAGATGCGCGTGCTCTCGTCCGGCTCCAAGCGGATCACGTCAACCGCACGCTTGTTCCTGTCTTCTACCGTTACCTGCAAGCACAAGATCCCGATGCTCAGATTGCAGGCGGAAGGGAATTCCTTGATGCTATCGAGACATTAGTTGGCCTTTTCGAGCGTGCCGACCGCGAAGTTGGCGGAACGGGGTTGTGGAAGGATGGCGGTGAACTCGGGCTGGTAGACATACTCGTCGGTCCCTGTGAGTGTCCTTCCCCAATTTGTGGCAGGTGCTTGGAGTACTCACATCACTTATGGCTGCCAGGGTTGCTCAGGGCCACCAACGTCCTCAAACATTATCGCGGACTCGAACTCCCCCGAGGGCCGAAGTTCGATGGTTGGTTGAAGAGACTCTTGGAGCATTCCGTGTTCAAGCGCACGTGCAGCACCGAGGAGCTTTATCTGGATAGCTACGAACGGTGAGCAGGTTTACTAGACAAGGGCGCGAATCACTGAGAATTTGGGGCAGTTATGCATTCAATCGACCAAATACGAGCCAGGTGGCAAATGCGATCAATACTGGGAGGGGGTTACCTTGAGAGAGAATATAGCGTTGGGAGTGTAAGGTAGTCAGACTTAAGTACCCCTTCATTCAGAAGTATATATTAGTCACCAACACCAGCAGCGTTCTCGTTCATGTTGGCATCGTCGTCGTCGGTCTGTTCGACGCCAATGCTCCCGGCGGACCTCCGGACGCCCCCAATCGTCGCCTTCCGAAGATGGACACGCCCGTCATTACCCGCAGACGACAACACAGTCTGGTTTCAGTCAGGATATCCCATCAATCAGCACGAGAAGTAACCTAAAGTTAAAGGAGCAGCAAACGCTCAGCGCAGGCAAGGCAATCGACAGTAGCGACGTTTGTAGTCGCGTGCACATGACTGACTTGTCTTGTCGGCGAGACCCATCCATGACGGAAGAGACGGTGGTCACGAAACGACTGCACGTCTCTGGACTCACGCCGTCCACCACACCCACCGACATCCTCAACAGATTCTCCACTTTTGGGTTGGTCAAGTCTTTGGACGGGTTCGGTAAATTAGATGCGCTGGACGACCCGAGACGATTTGCATATGTTACGCTGCAGGGCAAGGAAAAGGATGTTGCTAAATGTACGGGCGTCTCGTTCCAGGAGGTCTTACTCGTCCTGACTCGTTCATGTGTCCAGGTATGAACGTGCTTAGCGGGTCCACATGGAAAGGAACGAGATTGCGTATTGGAGAAGCAAAACCAGATTATCGCCAACGGTATGTCGTTCCCTTTACGAATGCAAATTACAGGCGCATGTAACACTGGGAGGTATACGTGAGCTTTTGCGGGGCTGCCCACTACTCCTGTTGTTACGCATGCAGATCGATGCAAGGATTCTACCTGAGCAAGAGCGGGAAATGGAATCGCTGTCGCTTGAGAAATTCGATATTAGTGGCTCTCGCATCGGAGATGAGAGCGCAGTGGAACGATATCTTAGAATTCTCGCACCTAGGATGGAATTGTTGACGCAGGAGCTGTGGTTCCTTTAACCTCCTAGTGTTATCTGCATGATCGTATGGTTCGCCAATTCTCGCCTCAACGATTGTCGTAGCGCGTAGTAGAGGTTCGCAGATATTTTTTTGTTAACCTGGATACTGGTGCTTGAATTTGCGCATGACCCTTTTCCTTGGTGATTATTTGGGCGCTCGGACTCTCCCCCTACTCGATAATGGCAATCTGACGAAGGTATGTTTAGGACCACCAAGACAAGAGTGCAGGCGTGGGTCTAAGATATTCCAAGCTGACTCTCGTCCATTGAAACAGTGGATCCCTAGACAGATGAGAGGTTTTCATGTTTCCCTCCAGCTGAAAGACCCTATTCGGCACTACCACCCCATTACTTAGTGCAAGAAATTTGCTGCGGCTGCCGTCGTTCTAGTAGGTGCAACCTATCAACGGCCACGGTGGTGCTGATGTTTCGAATTTCAGGTCTCATCAATCACTGCCAGCGGCGGCCACAACCTCGCTTGCCAGAGCTCAACACCACGGCTTGAGAACGACCAATATGTAAGGCAAAGTCCATTAGGAAAAAGACGATCGTAACGTGAGAGATGCAGCTAACCCGAGCAATATGAGATAACGTTGTTGGACCCAATGTTGCATACCAGTACTTAGTGGAGGCGGTGAAGATGATAGGTAACCAGCTGGGATCCCGATGCCGAAATTATGAGGGCTGCTTCCACCAGTATCCACCGAGAAATGCTGTTGGAATGATGGTCAAACTCAAGTTGCAGTGGTTGATTTGTTGTTGAATCGTTTTTTTGCGGTCAGCTCATAGAATATGATGTGGGCTCAAGCACGAACTAACAAGTGCCGCAGTGAGGCGAGAAGTAGTTCCACGGATATTAAGATACAGTCTATGAAGGGTGAACTGCAGTAGCAGTGGACGTGGCCGACACAAGGGAAGATGAAGGCTGTACGACCATACCGCCTAAACGCGGTAAAGATTGCTTGTTGATGAACTCGAACGTTGTCGGCAGCTTGTCTGCTGCTTGACGGAGGGCTAAGAGTGCGACGAATGTCGAAAAATAATACGGGTCCAAGGATGAGATTAACGCTTACCTTCTCGAGCGAGCTCCTCTCGGATGGGAGTTCCTCCTATCTCGAAGATAACTCTGCCGGTAGGCACACTGGCAAGGAAAATGTAGGTTATACCAACTCGAGGACGAGGCGTCGTCTCCTTACCGTGTGGCCCAGAACTCAAACGTTCCTTTACCCTTTCCCATACGCGTCTCGTTACCCTTGTATGCAGAACTGTAAGATCTTAAACGACCAGTACGACGGACCTCCCGAACGCACCTTGATGCAAACGGGAATGTCGGGGAAAACCCTGAGATACACCTTGGCGCCTTTGACGACTTTTATATTTCTTTTGATGACCTCCTCAGCGGTCATGAGTTGTTTTGCTGTGAACCTGACGCCCATTCCTTTGATTCTGATGCCCCAGTCGCCGAACGCAAGTGTGGTTCCTCTGGTCGAGCCGCCTGTTGGGATTGGAATGCGGCCTTTGTGTCGTTTGACATTTTGGATTTGACGTGGGGCGAGTTGTGAACGAAAGCGGACGCCTCCGAGTTGGACGCGGGGCAGCGACGGCCACAGGGACGGCCACATCGACTGGGGAGGAGGACGAGAGACGGGATGCACGTGACCCTTCCGGTGGGGTTATCAATTATTTAATTATTTACATTTGGACGTCAGTGCACCGGTTCGCGCACTTGGCTATCGTCCTGGTCGTAACTTCGTCGGCATAATGAGCGACAGGAAGCGAGCGTTCGAGGGAAACGGCGAAACTTCTGTTTCAAAGAAACTTAAGAGGTACGTTTGTTCTAATACATTCATTCGAAGTGTCGTCGCATTCTGATTATGACAACTCGCCAGTGAACTCGTGAGTGTCGTTTCTTTTCCTCCCGGCCTGCAAAGGTGAATCTCAACCCTCGACATCACTCTGACATGTTTTCTATAACCTCTTTGCTTCTTTTCAGACATCCACGGATGGATCTGTGACGCCAGCTGTCAGTATCATTGTCTGTTCGCTAACCTGTCGACCGTTCCCACTGACTAGCTATGTACAGCTCTCCACAGATGCCATCATAGCACAGAAACGGGCGGAGATCGCTGCGAAAGTTGCGGCCATGAAAATGAACAAAGCTGCTCCGGCAGTTCAGCCGAAAGTGCCCTCAGTGGCTCCTTCCCCTTCCCCGGCGCCTGTCTCTGCCACCAAGACGCCTGGGGCAGCCAGTCCAGCTGCCGGCACGCCGCCCGTCGATGGACCGATGCCAAGCATGGACGATATCGCTCGCAGAGTAGCTGAAGCGAAGCGACGGGTTGCAGAGGCGCAGACTAAGTTGGCGGTCAAAGATAATCCGTACATGGTGATCGAGTTTTGCCCTGTATCGACCCACCATACTGACTTCTTCCCTGTGCAGTCTGTACCCCCACCGGCTAAGAAAGGTAACCGGCCACCTGAGCCTTCTCAGCAGGGTGCGGGATTGAAGATGACCGCTCATCCCCTCTTACTGGACAATACGCCCGTTGCCCCACAGTCTAAGAAGGATAGATATAAACCCATGCAACCCAAGTTCGCTTCGATCAAGGTACGTTCATATCGTCGACGTAAATTGTAATTCAAACCCACGAATCTTCCACAGGCCAACATCCGCAATGCGCCAACGCCACCGCCTGCACCCACTCCCATTCCCGTGGCTGAAGTCAAGTCTAACCCATATGCGTCTAGCGCATCTGCAGCCAAAGATCCCGTCTTTGAAGGGGTACCAAAGGAACGGGTCGGTCGCACGTTCAAGTTCAATCCCAAGGGCAAGTACGTCCAATTGGGTAATCAGATGAGGCAGGAATCCAAATTGGAGGCACTCAAACAACGTATTGCGGAGAGCGCTCGCAAGGCCGGTTTGGATTCCGAGTTCGAGACCCTGGAGAAGAACATTAAAGTGGGTTAACTTCGTCCTCCTGATTCTAAGCCGGAGTTGACCATCTGTGTGATAGCGTGAACCTCCTCCGGAGGTTGAATGGTGGGACGCTGCTTTACTCCCCAACAAGACTTACGACGACCTGGCAATGGGTTTCTCAGCACTCAATATTCGTACAGAGAACTCCCCTGTGACTATTTACGTGCAGCACCCTATCCCCATCCCTGCTCCCGGGGATAAGAACAAGGTTGGCTTAAAGCCGTTGAAGTTGACAACAAAAGTCAGTCTTTTGCCGCCGTCTTACGACCTTTCTGCTGACTAGTTGACTACAGGAACAAAAGAAGATGAGGAAGCAACGCCGTCAGGCGGAGTTGCAGGATAAACGTGACCGCATTCGAATGGGTCTCATTCCTCCTGACCCTCCGAAGGGTACGTCAAAATGCGTGTTCGTAGAATTCTACTAATCTGATCGTTCACTCCAGTCCGCCTTGCCAATCTGATGAAGGTGTTGACGTCGGACGCTGTGCAAGATCCTACCCGTGTAGAGGCTCGCGTACGGAGGGAAGTGGCTATGAGGAAACATCAGCACGAAAAGATGAATGCGGAGCGTAAGCTCACGGACGAACAACGACGGGAGAAGATCGAGAACAAGAAAGTGGAGGAAGAGAAGAAGGGTATATATGGTGCCCTTTTCAAGTACGTATTTACCTTTTTGGCCACTGATGTGATATCGACCAAAATCTGTACAGAGTCAAGACGCTGTCTGATCCTGCACATCGGTTCAAAGTCCGGAAGAATGCCGAACAGATGAACTTGACTGGACTGTGCATTTTTAACCCGTCGTTCAGTTTAGTCTATGTGGAGGGTGCTGCCAAATTCATCCGGACGTATAAGCGCCTGATGTTGCACCGTATCGCGTGGACGGAGCCAGCACGACCCCGTGGTGGTGAGGACGTCGAGATTGCCGAGGGTGAAGGCGACGAGGGCGACGAAGGAAGTAATGGGAAAGGAAAGGCGAGGGCGGAATCTGAAGGAGTTGAAGGCGAGTCCGAAGTGTCTCTGGAGGACAACGCGTGCTACATGATCTGGGAGGGTCAACTTCGCGATCGGGCATTTAGCAGTTTCAAGCCGCGTAGTTGCCCGACGGAAGGTGCTGTGAAGGAAGCTTTGGGACAGAAATTGGCAGGTTATTGGGATGTTGCAAAGAATTGGAAAGCAGAGGAGGAAGAGTTGTTGGTTTGATTCTTTCTTTTTTCATTTGCTGCTGCTACCACGACAGACGAGAGCGATGTCCTCGGCGTCGGCGATGGGATTACGTAACATTATTTTGAGGCAAAATTACCTCGTTCAGCGTGCTCCGTATCTGAGTTTGAAACGAGATAGACGGTTTGTATAAGAACACGCTGGTTCGTTCAATGCAAGTTGCGCCTTTCTCCTTTGCCCACGCGCCCTCTGCAAACGTCATACACCGCCAGCCTCACTCGAATCATGCGGTTCCTGTCCGTGCTCTACCTCGCGTCCCTTGCCGTCCTCGTGGCGGCCTCGCCCGTTATGGACACCGGAAGTAGCAGCCTACTCAACGAACAGACGCTTCTAGGTGACGGTGATGAACCAGGTGATGAGTGTCAGGCCTACGGAACTCTATGCGACTGGCCTGCTGGTTCGAGAGGTCCATGTTGCCCCCCGTACCTTTGTAGGCCGATGACAATCCAGAAGACAGCGTACTTCGTGTGTGCTTAAGATCATTCAGGTATGTCACCCGTAGTTCCTTCGTCTTACGGAGAAGGTCATCTTTCCAGTTAGGTACTTGATCTGTCTGCAAATAGCGAAATCGTAACGCGACCCTTTTGCTATGACGCACCCTGTCTGTGTCCCCACATGTTTTCGTTGCTATAACCTCGCCTGGTTTGCTATACATGCCTACGCTCTTCGATACAGTTGTTCGGAGTCTCTCTGTGTTTCAATGCTTTCGACTGCTTTCGACGCTCAACGAGTCCACGTTATGGTTATGCTTGTTCCTCCGGAAGTACGATATGGTATCTGCCGGGAGGTTTGGTACAATGCACATCTTTGTTTGGGTAATCCATCGTCTGTGACCGGGCTACAATTAATGCGATGCACTGGTTTTCCGCGTATTTGGCTTGCTGCACCTCCGTCTGCCGATCCTGTTTGGGTACCAGGCTGGGTCACTGTCGTTACAAGAATTAGATTTATTCCCTGGCCGTCAACATACCGACTGTCAAGGCTTGAAATAGCAGTCCCCGAGAGGTTTGTTTTCCCATCTAGGGCTGTGACTCGAAGTGCCAGAATGCGGGGTGCACCGGCATTTTCTGCCGAGTGATTGGAATGCGATCATACTGCATCCGCGGAGTCATGACGTAGTGCCTCCAATATGGCTGCAATGCTAACTCCCCCACACTCATTTCCCCGCATCCAAACTGTCCTCTGAAAGATGCCAACGACAGTATCACCTACGCGAGACGTTCTGTTATACTTCCTTGCCATGTACGTACTCATCGGTCCAATCTCTCGGACTTCACGGGACTACCTAGATAGTGACTCGTTGCTCACTCTCACACTTTTCTACTAGCTTCGTACCCCCTCTCGCCGTCTTTTTCAGCATGTAGCCATCCCTCTTTACAGGGTACCCAAGCTGACATCAGCCCGATTCAGAACGAGGATGCGCAGCGGGTGAGCATTATTGGCCGGTCATCCATCCATAGCAAAGTGTTGTGGAGACGCAACGTTGATGTCACTCAGATTTCTGGATCAATATTTGCTTGACGATTTTAGGCTGGATACCGGGAATCCTGCACGTATGGTCGGGATATTTCTTTGGATCGAGTTTCTGCGTCGTCAGAATTGATTCTTGGTTGCCTCTGGCAGGTATATCATTTCACGGAGTGAGGGTGCCATGTAAGGCGTATAAATTGTACGGTCCATCCATACGGCTGCGTCGTCGGAGTAAACCCGGAAGAGTAAATGTCGATGAATATTCGCTGCAAATGAATGCGAGATGGGATCTTTTAAACATTGTTCCCAAACGAGATTTGGACATTACGCTGTAAATAAGAGTATAGCACCACATACATGAGCTACCCGGGGTTTTTCAGGTTGATATACTAGCAGATAGATTGAAAACAGTCCCGTCCCCCCTCCGTTCATGGTCGGGTTTTGTGTTCAGGGTCAGATGGTGGACGACGACTGTGAACCGCCAACGATGCTAGGTGCTGGACAAGTTTACTCTGAGGTTTCTTTATACTGAAGGTGAAATGGTTGAACGCTCACCCTACGAGACTACATACGCTTAGCTTCTGTCGCCGTCCATCCAGGGGTCGAGTCATTGATAGTCCCGTTCAGCGTCTGGTTGGAGGTATCCTAGAGCCAATGACATGAGCGTAAAAACGGTTGAAAAAGTAACCTGGACCCGACGACTTCAGAGGCAAAGGCTTGATATGCTGGCACGAGCGCACCGTCGTCGGGGGTGTACAATGCGGCCTAGTCACCGTCAATATTTCCGAGTGGTGAGGGTAGCCAAATTTCGAAGCTCACCATGACTCTTTCCCGAGCGGAAGGTTTCACCCTCGCATACGGGTGGAATCGAAACACGTACGAAAACTTGTAGCTCGGGAGCCTGCCGCTATCCATGGGGTCCGGACAGAAGAGAAAAAGTGGAGGGGAAGAAGAGGAAGGGAACTCGAAGAAAACGAACCATTTTACTCCAACCTAAAGCTTATATACCCGAGCGGCCCTAGAGTATGGCATAGAAAAAAAAGGGAATGACCGAGCTTTGATTTGAGTAAACACTCCATGCCATCATAGCCGACTGCGCTAGGGTAAGGATGTTGGAATGCAGGGACCTTCCACGGCGCTTATTCGAATTGACCTCTGTTGCTTTCCACAAACATTTGCTTCCGCGACACCCTCCCAATGCATCAGGGGACGATCACGGATCAAGTTCTCGACTGCGAAGCGAAATCAGCTACACTGGCATGAAACTCCCTTGGTTCCCAGAGAAGCACGATGCCACGAGGCGGTACCAGGGTACCAAGCCACCACCTTTCTAGAATGACTACGCCGAAGGACGGGTAGCGGCAGAATATGCGTCCTGCTTCACATCGTAGGTCCCCTACAGACGCTTCCAGGTTTTCTGATTGTCGCTATCAGCGGCCTGCAGGGAGACGTTCCACGATGCAGTTGGGGCTACCCAGGTACCCAGTCCTGCAGGCAAATGGGTTTAAACGATGGTTGAACGCCCTGCTCGACGAAAACCCTGCTGCACCACAGAGGGACGTCTTCATTTTCATCCTGTATACAGTATCCATCCATATACATTTCTTATCCCCATCCTCGGGGAACGCAGAACCCAGCGCGAGCCCAGCGGGTGAGAACATTGCGTGACATGTCACACGGAAAAGGGGCATGTCACGTCACGCCACTGTCATGGCACAAGGAAATCTCACAGGCGAGTTTGCTTACCACCGTCATGAGACTTGGAGTGCGACTCAACATGTGTGTCCTCGAATGCTCCAATGACTTTGTCCTTCAAGAGTGGCAGAAGATGATGATGAAGGGGTAAGGCGACATTGTCCGCCTCAAGGTTTTGCAAGGGGTGGAACTACCCGCAAGAAATCTGTTCGTCAACCGAGATTGTATCAATATCATCGTCCAACAATGCCTCTCGGAATGAAGTGAAGTACGTTTTGAGTGAATCAAGACACTCACTAGCCACCTGTGGAACTCTACAACTGGCGACTGCCTCCCAGGGCCCCGTGCTTGCTGTTCTGAACCCGATCAGGTGGACGATGCTAGCGCGCTTCGACGTGTATCAAGTGAGTTCCACGACAAGCCAGACCCACCTGCACTCCACAGCGAAACTGTTGGAATTTTTTGACCGTGGCGCCTGATCACCGAGACCACTACACTGGCGTCCGACGATCTTGTGGTGATCTCCCCCCTGACAAGAATGGAGCTGATATGCGCCGTTGCGTGTAGAAATCAGCAGAAGGTCGACCGGTAAAATCTATCAGGAGGGTAGGCGCAAGACTTCAAGCTGAGGTGTGCGATAACGTCTCCAAGAATCCCTGCGTTCCGCCTTTAACTGGCGCCAGAGTCCCGGCGACGTGATGGTCGAACATCACAGTAGTATCTGGTGTCGCAAGACGTGCGATGGTGTTCACAACAATACCAGAAATTTTCGAGTCGTATGTGAGCTGTCGTGGTGCAAAAGCGAGTTTGCCTCTCCAGGTCTGGTGACTTTTCGCCTGAACTCCGCAAGAACTAGCGGCTAATGATAAAATAAAACAGACAGACACGTCGGCAACACAATCAACCCTTCCGGGTATTTTTCCCCCAGCTAGAGTGGAGAGTTCACTGATTTTTCTCTGGCGGTCGCCCGTATTTTTTTCGGGGGGAAGAGTCGAAGATTCTGCGGGGGGTTTACCGAATTTCTTTTCCACAAACATGCCACATTTTCGCCACATTAGCCGTCCAAAAAAAAATTGTTCCAGCCACATCGTCGAAGTCCCTCTCTGAGCACCCTGCTCAACGGTACCCCATGTCTCCGGTGAACTACTAAGCTTTCCTTCACGACCGCACGTCCAGACTGCTGATCCTGCCACTCGCGGAATGTTGCCTTCGCGCAGTTCACGCCGAGACACCCGGGCTGGTAGGAATAAATGTTTCGAACACAGTTGGGGGAGAGAAAACTATATTCTCCACTCTCTGCGCATGGCTCTTCTCAGCCGACCGGAAGTTCTTGGAGGTGCCGGGGCTGAGGGATCACAGCCTGACTCAGTCGTGGCATCCGAGGAATCTTTGTCAAGTATTCCAAATTCTCGCTCGCTCAACTGTGCTCCACCCTTGTCCTTTCCGTGTATTCAGGTTTGTAACGGTAATAAGAACACGAAACATTCGCCGGTACATTCTTGCATCACACCTACATTCACCTGTGGTCCCTCGGTTGCTTGCGCATTCATCGGTCACGCCCGTTAGTTGTCTTCTTGGTGGGAGAAGGCAAGGTGGGTGCTCAGTCGCTGTGTTTGGATTCTGCCACCCCTAAGCCCACTGGTTACCAGACTTCTGGATGATACCAGCCGATATGCACGACCTCGATAGGGATTCCAACCGCACTTCGTCATCCTATTTATGATTTTATGGGATACAACATCTTGCGCTGTGAGATGGCTTGTCTACATATCGCTTACGGATGTGGTGAAGGATTTCACTGTCCCGTTGATACGGCAATAACGAGGCCTCTTCTGATCGCTTCTGTTGGAGAGAAAGTTCGGTAAAAGGAGTGGCCGCTAACCAGTGTTATTCTTGGGATTCGAGTTCCCAGAGTACAATGAAGGACTGCGACTGCCGGGTCTTCGGACTACGTGGACTTCCGGGGAAAGATGATATTGGTCGTCGATCGACTTCCTCACACGCAGATCGTCGCCGCAGACGATCAGTACCAACCATCGAAGTGGCGGAGATCTGGAATGTTTCGAGTAACGATAACGTCCGGACACACTTCCCCTCCACTCAAATGGATTGTACCGAAGTACCAACGCGGAGCGTCACTTGATTACCTGTCGCTTAGCCTGCTGAGAGCAGCCCGTGTTCGACGCGCTCATAGATTATCAGCATCGGTACGGTGATCGCTGTCGCACAGTATCGGTTTCCCACAGACCCGCGGTGCAGCCAAAACCATTCGTCCGAGGTATTTATGCCCGAGTGGAAAATGGTGGGCGGTTCCCGTGTATGTCTTCTCGCCGGTTGATCATACTCATTTTGAGCTGCAGCCGAGACGCGACATGCTTCACTGCCCTCGAATCAATGAATCTCCTCACTACGTCACCGCATTCCTGGTGCACGACTGCGCTTGTTCATCATATGACCCCTGTGATGTTCGCCACGAGCGCACTGCAAGACTTGCGAGGACATGCAAGGTATAGAAGGTCTCAGCGTCCGACGTTCTCTGGCGGACTTAATGTTCACTGGGTCCAATCGATATCATGTGCTGCGCCTTCCTGAGAACTAGACATTCGGGATAGGGTCCCGCTGCTCGCGTGTTGTCGATCCTTCTATTGATATCTTGCAACTAGCCACGACGCGCTCATCACACAGCCCCCTCTTGCGCAGCTGAATATTGAGGACCTGAGCCTTCATGGATGGCCACGGAGCAAATGGGTTACACTGGAAAGTAAACGTGAGCTCTTGCGAGGCCGCCCACTACTTTCGTTGCCCACAAGGCGAATCGATACGAGGACTCTGTCCGGACAAGACCCCGCAAAACAAACTCGACCCCTAAGAAGCCTCATATCTTTGCCTTTCACATAGGGGACAGGTAGAGGATGGAGCAGTGTCTTGGGATTCTTGTACCCAAGTCGGACCAGTATTTCGTTGAAGGAAAGTGGTCCTAATCATTGTCTACGTGATTGCATCGCCCTGTTTTATTCTAGATTCTCACTGCAACACCGTTGTTGTCGACTTGGGTGGTTGTGCTGAGTTTCGTGCATCCTGCATGGCGGCCGTAAGTCATTATAGGCACATTTGTTACCTCGTTATGATATACAGTATCGACCGAGGCTACGACTCAGGGAGGCGAGAGGGTTGAAGCGACTAGTAATGCTGCGATAATGACTGGAAGCCGCCATTCAAGAAAGCAATACAGTAACTTGTGCCTTCCGTGCACACACGACCTAGCGACACCTTGTTCATGATAGAGTGAAGACTACGAAACTTTTGGACTGCACGTGTCGTGCCGGCCATCGGTTCGTGCTTGAGCACACATCATGTATTATGAACTGAGACAGCAAAACCGATTCGACAATGCAGCGACTCAAACTTGAGTATTGTACACTCCCAACACCATAATCATGTTCTTTCCCTCTCCCAGTATTGATCGCATTCGCCGCCTGGGTCATATTCGTTCGATTGAATGCATAACTGCCCGAAATTCTCTGCAATTCGCGCCCTCGTTTGGTAAACCTGTTCACAGTTCGTAGGTATCCAGATAAAGCTCGTCAGTGCTGCACGTGCACTTGAACGCGGGATGCTCCAAGAGTCTGTTCAACCAACCATCGAACTTGGGTCCTCGGGGGAGTTCGAATCCACGATAATGTTTGAGGATGTTGGTGGCCCTGAGTAAAACTGGCAGCCATAAGTGATGTGAGCACTCCGAGCATCAGCCGCAGATTGGGGAAGGGCACTCACAGGGACCAACGAGTAGGTCTGCCAGCCCGAGTTCTCCGCCGTCCTTCCACAACCCCGTTCCGCCAACCTCGCGCTCGGCACGCTCAAAAAGGCCAACTAATGTCTCGATAGTATCAAGGAATTCCCTTCCGCCTGTAATCTGAGCATCGGGGTCTTGTGCTTCCAGGTAACGGTAGAAGGCCGGGAAAAGCGTACGGTTGACGTGATCCGCTTGGAGCCGGACGAGAGCACGGGCATCTGCAAGAACAGCGCAATTTAGAAGGGACTTGTATCAAGCACGCCGTCAACCATGAAACGCATACACACATGGATCTGACAGAGGAGGGAGAAGGCTCCGCTTTGTCGACATGGACGCCAGGCTAGCAGAACGCGTGAGGATGACAATGGGAAACCAGGTAGCACAGACCGACTCTTCCAAATACTCGAGTATGACGGAACTTTCATTCAATGCTCGCGGAGGACTGTAGTTATTGAGCCTCAGAGCTGGAACGAGACCTTTGGGAGATAGCTCAAGTAATTCCTGGGGTTTCTTGAACGGATTGACCTCGTCTATTAGCGAAGATTATTACCACCTGAACGTCATAAAGATGGTACCAAACCCACGATACTGCGAGATTTCATGAGCGATATCATTTCGCGGGGAAGAGGGACACAGACCTTGTATGGGATCTCGAGGTACTCCAACGCTACCCACACACGCTGTGTGAACGGGCAGAAGCACCCAGCAAACAGCGTGATATCCTGATCGGTGGCATGTCGCTGGACTGTGTCGAAAGCTGCACCTGTCGCTTGCAGCTTGTGGTAGGACTTGCCGGTGTCCATCGTTGTACTTGTCGCCATCAATCGAGGGACACGGGCGGGGGAATGACGGAAGACAAACAAGCACAGAGACACACTTTTTATTGCACTCCATTCATCCCGATAAGTTGAGAAAATCGACGTTTACTATTGACAACGTCATCCAGGTTCCGAGCGATATTCTGGAGCGGAAGACGTCAACTCGAGAAGTCCAGGACCGCATTACCCTGATATGACGGATGTGTTCGTCAAACGACGGCCATCGTCGTCCTCAGAAAAAAGATCTGGAGCAGTCTAGTCTATCGTCACATGTGCGGCTGCCACGCCCAAACGTATCCTAAATGAAAGCCTGGAATGAGACTTGGTCTTGGGAACGGTTTAGTTCGACGGGAACGCTGGGAATGCCATTTAGGCCCGGTGCAGGCGACAAGCAGCCAACGTTATCGTCATACATACTCTCCCGACAGACGCGGGAGGTACGCAAAACAATGGCAATTGCGACAAACACGAATTCCTGACCCTCGAATGGAGACTACGAGCAATTGGGGAGTGTGGTTGCAAGGGGCCACTCCTCTACTGACCATGCCCCTCGATCGAGCAAGTTCCCCTCTGCCGGTGGCCCGATGTATAGGAACACCCCAACCCCAAGATACAGATAGAATCTCGTTTCCGCACCCTCTCGACACAATATGCATGTCTGTCTTCGCATCGCCGAAATTCTTGATCTTATCATCGGATTCATGGTAGATGACACCCACGAACCGGATAAATTCTGTCGTATTCGTCACCAGGACCTTGCAAGGCTTGCAAGGACCTGCAAGGCGTTCAAGGATCCGGCGCTTGACGTTCTCTGGAGAACCCAGTCTTCTTTGAGTCCACTCATCCGGTGCTTGCCTAGCCGCTTGCGGACTACAAAGAGATATTGGGGGCGTCGGGTCGTGGTATGTCGTCTGCATCTGTGGTGAGAGGGTCGCTGATGCCTGCCGCAGTCCCTCCGAAAAGAACCTTCCCATGAGGACTGGTTCAGACTGCAGAGATATTCACATCGAATCCGAGCCTTCGATCATTGTTCGCGAAGTCCACGTCCAGTCTGTAAAAATACCTTGGACACCGTCTTCTCCCCGAACTTATCTCAGAAGCTTTTCCCGTCTCTTCGTACTCTGGACTTGGCAGTCGTCGGCTATGGATCAATGTTTCTGGTACCCCATTCATTCCTCGTCATCAACTCCGCCTCTTTACCGCAACTTGTTCGACTGACCTTTGCAACGTCGTACAAGAGCTCCTGCAAGCTCCCACCCATCCATTTTAAGCCAGCTTGTGCGCCATCCCTCGAAGCGTTGACAATTAATGTTCGCGATGGATTCGACCCCGTGATAGTGAACTTTGGGGATTTTCCTCGTCTGCGTAGCCTCAACCTCTCGGATCTCCCGTTTCATCCGTTTCATGGCGGGTGGGAGTTGATCCATTTGCAATATTTGTGTGACTTGACTGTCACCTTACCCGATGGCTTCGATATTGACGTCCATTCATCCACGCAACCGGTATTCCCTTCACTGCAACGTTTGAGCGTCAGCGTTGGTTCTTTGAATCAGGTCACCAACTTACTTCTCTCTACCACCTCGTCCGACCTCAGTTCTGTCAAAGTTTCCTGTCGCTCGCCCGCTACCCAGAGTGACATTCACGCGCTGTTTCGGGCGATCGAACGCAACAATGAACGCTCTCCAAATTTGGGCACGCTCCAGGTACATTGTTCCTCTACAATCAGTTCAATCCCGATCCTTCCTGTGAAACCGGGCGATCCTTCCTACGACCTCTCGCGATCGACACTAGCACCTCTCCTTGCATGTCACCACTTGCGTGTTCTCAAACTCGATGTCCTGGGTGAACTGGGTATCGACGATGCCTTCGTCGCGAGGATCACACTCGCGTGGCCCGATATTGAAGTTTTGCACTTGTTCGGATCCTCTCAGTGTATCCCGCGTGTGTCGCTGGGGGGTATTCATGAGCTCCTGCAGCGTTGCCAACGACTTCGGTCACTCTACATACAGATCGATGGGACGACTGTTCCTGAAGGAGAGCCGGAAATGCGGTCGCTGTCTCTTGAGACACTCGATTTATGTCTCTCCTGCTTGCCAAATGTGCAGGGGGTGAGACGATACGTTCGAATTCTCGCACCGAAGTTGAAATCGTTGATATTGTAAACTTATGTAGTTTCCAGTTCCAGTCTCACGGTGATTATCTACTCGATCACGTTGTCTGCTCGATGCTTTCCGTGGTCATGCGTAGGAGTGTGTAGACCATTTCCTTGCCAACTTGGATGGTTATGCTTTGTGCTCTTCCTTGGCGAAAGGCCGATTCTTTCATTCGGGTCGTTGAGACAATCCTTCCGGTCACCAGACGGGGAATTATAGTTCTCATTCTGCTCTACTAAGATTTTAATATATTGCGGGTGCATCCTGCTAGGTGCATCCTGCTAACGACGTCCGCGCTGATCATACTGAACAATGTGGTTGAAGATGCACGGCCCACTGAGACTCACCATCCATTCAGCCTTTTCTGTCTAAAGGGCTCAGAGGCGCAGTGAGCAGATTGACCTCTGAGTGTACAATACAGTACATGTCAGTCTCCAACAAGTTGAGTTCCTTTTTTTCGGGATGGTAGGTCGAGGTTCACATTATAGTCCGTAATTTTTATGTTTTCGCACGTTCAAAAATATATATGATATGAGATAAGTCATTTGGATTGGCCCTTTCCGCTCGCGGTCAATCAGAAGGGGACGGCTTGCGACACATCAACAGTGCTAGGTCCTAGGCAATCGACTTTCAACCCAGTCCTGCGACAAAAGTAGTTGCACTTACCACCACACGGGTGGACATACTTAGCCTTCGCGGGCGCACTTTGACGGAGTGCGTGACGTCGACGAAGCTTTGAGGGATGGTGTTGGACGAATTCTGGGGTGGAAATCAATAGGACGGTATTGGGGTTGTCATTAAGAACTCACAGGGTCGGGGACAATAGTTCCGTACGACGGGATAAAGGGTTGCTCGTCAGATACAAAGCTGTCGTCGTCGTCGTCGGAGGGGTACAGAGAGGCCTAGCCGACTGTAAACATCCCAATTAACAAGTTCTATGGACGCCGGAACTCACCATCACTAGCTCGCGAGCAGAAGGCTTCACCCTCGCGTATGGATGAAACCTAAACATATACGACGATCTGTAGTTGGGAAGTTTTCCTGAGTCCATTCCAAGTGACAGGAAAGCTTGCAGAGTGAGGAGGGCGAAAAAAAAGACACCAGACGCCTGGTGTTGCGACGCAGAGCTTAAATACTAAACGGGGTCCAGAATACGCAGCGGAAGAGGAAAAAAAAGGAATAGTCAAGCCGTAAAATTGAGTCAACTGTCCATGTTGTAGGCTCCGCCAGGGTTCCAACCTGGACACGGGGACCTGTCTCGGCGCTTACTCGAATTGACATTAGCCACATGCACTCGGCCAACATACATTTGCTTCCGCGGCAGCATTCCATACGTCCCCGAGACTCTGGTCGCGTCCATGCCAATGCAAAACATCCTGCGCCGGAATAATTCGCCTTCGTCACCACCCACCCACGACACGTCCGTGAGCGCACCAGACTGGCCAGCCATCCACCACCCTGTAAAAGGGGCAGCAGAAAGAAAGACCTTCCTGTCTTACATCGTAAGTTGCCTACGATAGCGACCAAATTCCTGATTCCCGTCATCGACAGCATAAGAAGGGTTCAGCAGCGCAGCTGAGTATCATGTGGTGCCAGGGTCCAGCGGTGACACTTCGGGTCTTCTGTTCCATCTGGAACGACCCTCACTAGGAAACGTCACCGTCAACATATCTTCCTGTACGCATTTCTGGTGCATATACATGTTTTACACCCCAGCACTAGTGGGTGAGAAGGTTGCGTGACCTGTCACACAAAAAGGGGCAGGTCACGTCACGCTGCTGCTCTAGCGCGCTGAAATCTCGCAGGCGAGTTGCTCACCACCATCATGAGACTTGGAGTCCAACTCAACGTGTGTGCCTTCGAATGTCTCGATGCTCCCCTCCAAGACCACTGGTGTGATAGAAGACACTGAACCTATGAAGAAATTGCTCGCTTGAAGTATCTCAGGGGGAACCACCAGCAAGAATCTGTCGTTCAACCAGGGCTGCGTCAATACCTTCGTCCGATCGTGCCTCCAACTGAATGGAGTGTATTTGAGTGAATCAAGACACTCACTAGTCATGCTGCATCTGTGCGATCCTCAACCAGCGACTTCTCTCAACCCCGTCTCCGTTCGCGCATCTGAACCCGATCGAGGGTTAGAAAATGCCAGCGTGCTTTGGCGTGCATCGAGTGAGTTCAGCGACAAGCCAGACCAACCTACACTCCATACTGGAATCGCTGGAATTTTTCACCGTGGCGCCTTGTCACAAAAATGCTGCTTTGGAACTAGACGACACCGTGGTGCCTCCCCTCTCGGTATTCAAGGTCCTGACATTCGCTGTCCATGTGCAGAAACTGACGGGCGATTGACTGGAAATTTTGTGTACAAGGTAGGCGCAAGATTTGAGGTGTGCGATAATGTTCTCCAAGAATCTCTGGGTTCTGCTGCCTGCGCTTCAACGACATAATGCCCGAATGTCGCGAAAAAGCACCCCGTTGCAAAGGATGAAGTGTATACAAGACGCCAGAAATCCTGGAGGGTGTGGTTCTGGTTTAAGAGTGCTTTTGGTGTGGGTCCTCCCTCGAACTCCGCACGTCCCAGCGGCTCTGACGGTGGACCTGACACACAGACAAACATGTCTTTTGACGACCACAGTGTAGTCTAATTGACTGGGTATTTTTCCAGCGGTCCCCCTTCGTCGAGAGCGAAGTGACAATTAATTTTTTCTTGCGGTCGTCCGCGTGGGATCCAGTCCTCGTCGAAGATCTGCGAAATGGCCACCGCATTTTCGGTCTGTAAAAACAAGCCACACTCGCGCCACGTCGCCGTCCAAAAAAAAAAATCAATCGTTCATCCTGTCACATCGTCGAAACTTCCCTCTGAACGCCCTGCCTAACGGTACTCCATGTCCCTGGTGAACTAATAAGCTTTCCTACACAAGCGTACGCCTAGAACTGCCGATCCCGCCACTCGCGAAATGTTACCCTTCACGCAGTTCACGCGGAGAACTTTTGGCTGGCAGAAATAAACGTTTGGAGCATAGTTGGAAGAGAGGAAAATATATTCTCCGTTCTCTGTGCATGGCTCTTCTCAGCTGACAGGAAGTTCCCGGAGACATCGGGGGTGAAGGATCACATTTTGACTCGGTGGTGGCATTTGGAGAGTCTGAGACAAGTATTCCAACTTCTGGCTCCCTCAACTGTGCTCCGCACTCGTCTTTTCCGTGGATCTAAGAAATACGAACCATTCGCCGGTACCTTCTTGCATCACATGTCCATTCTCCTGTGGTCCCTCGGTGGCTTGCATACTCATCGGTCACGCCCCTTAGGTGTCTTCGTGGTGGGTACTCTCGCCGTGTTTGGATTCTGCCACTGCTCAGCCCACTGGCTTCTAGACTTCCGGATGTCACCAGCCGATATGCACGACCGCGATAGGGATTCTGACCGTATTTCGTCTTCTTATCCGTGATTTTGATGCTAATACAACATCTTGTGCTGTGGGGCGGCTTATGCTCATATCGCTTGCGGATGTGGTGAAGGAATTCACTGTCCCGTTGACACGGAAATAACGAGGTCTCCCCCTCTCCCGATCGCTTTTGGCTGACAGAAGGTTCGGCGAATGGAGCGGCTGCCAACCAGTGTAATTCTTGGGATTCTAGCCTTCAGAGGACTGCAACTGCTGAGTCTTCGGGCTGTGAGGACTTTCGGGGATAGATCAAGTAGCTATTGGGCGTCCATTGACTTCGTCACATGCAGATCGTCGCCGCAGATGACTGCCGAAGCGGTGGTGATACGAAATCTCACGAGTAACGATAATGTCCGGACACCCTTCCCCTCCACTCCAACGGACTGTACGGAAGTGCCAGCGAAGAGCGTCGCTTGATTGCCTGTCACCTAACCTGTTGAGAGCAGGCCGTGTTCGACACGCTCATAGACTATCAACGTCAGTATGCCGATTGCTGTCGCACATTATCGATTTCCTACGGTCTCGCAGTGCGGCCAAGTCCACTCATACGGGTATCTATAACCAAAGTGGAAAGTGATACCTGGCTCCCATGTATGTCTTTTCCACTGGACGTGCACCACTACCCTCAAATCAATGAATCGCCTCACTACGTCACCGCATTCCTGGTACACGACCGCGCTAATTAATCATATGAAACCTGTGATGTCCCCCACGGCAAGACTGGCGAGGACATGCAAGGCATTCAAGGTCCCATTGTCCGACGTTTTCTGGTGGGCTTGATACTTGTTGAGTTCGCTCGATATCATGTGCTGCGCCTTCTCGTCGATCCCTGTATTGATATGTCGGAAGTAACCATACCAGACCTTTCCGGGTGCCATTGCTTGCGCTCTTTATCGCTTGGTCCTGCGAGTGCGACGGACACTGATGGCGCGTTCACTCTTGCATGGCGGAATATTGAGGACCTGGACCTCCTCGGATGGCAACAGAGCAACTCGCACTGCGTAACACTGGAAGGCCGCCCACGACTTTGGTCGCCCACAAGGCAAATCGATCCGAGGATTGTCTGGACAAGATTCGGGAAAACAAACGTCGACGCCTCAGAAGCTTCATATCTTTACCTTTCACGAAGAGGACAGGTCGCAGGTGCCTCGGGAATATTCTGGCACCTAAGTCGAACCGCTGTTGGTTGAATATCATTGCCTACATGATGATCGTGTCTCCCATTTTATCTAGATTCTGCAATCCCATTGTTGCCGACTTGGGTGGTTGTGCCGGGTTTTGTGGATCATGCATGGTGGCCGTAAGCCATCGTAGGCGCACTTGTTACCCCGCTGCGATATACACTAGCGACCGAGGCTACGACTCAGAGAGGTGAAGGGGGTTGAGGCGACTAGTAATATTACTGCTATAATAACTGGAAGCTGGTATCCAAGAACGCGAAGTTCGCGAGCGGCTGCGAGCGATACGGTAACTTGTGGCTTCCCTGCATTCACAACCTACGGCTTTCCCTGGCGACGCCTTGTTCGCGGACGAAAACTGTTGGACTGCACGTGTCGTATTGGTCTTCCTCGTTCCGTGACATAGTGAGCCTATGATGTGCTATTTTGTACTTACTGGCTGCATGGACATCTTCGAACTAGACTTGCTGTCGTCCAGTCCTGCGAACGTAAGTGCAATAAGAGTCAACATCTGAGGAACCGAAGCCCGAGTTTATTGATCACTCGCAGTGCGGTCTAGTTAAGACGCACCCGTGCGACGCGAGCGTTTCATTCAGCCAAGAGAGAAGCAAGACAGCGTTTCGAACCGGACCGCAACATTTCAGACGTTTGCCATTCTAACCCGGCCTGCAGTGCTTTACACTGAATATACGCGATATGCTCGTAGGGTTCTGCTATTAGAAGGAAACTAAAGTTCAGCGAGAATCAAACAAAGGTATACCTAACATAGATGCCATAAAGATTCATGAGACATAGGTCACTTTCACCCTACTCGACTCTGACCTGTATACTTGCAATATGCGATTGTGGGGGAGGGGGGGGATGGTTTTGCGACACGGTAGCAGCACTGGGTCTTATGCAAATTATACTGAGTTCCGCTCATCCCGTAATCGTGGTAGCGGTACCTACCACTGCTAGAGTGGATATGTGCAGCCGCCGCTGGGGTGCACCAAGAGAGCAGGTGGTCGACCTCGCTGTTCGGGTTCCGATTGACAACGCTGGAGGGATCCCAGGGGTTCAAAGTACATTAGACCACGGATAATTGAAAGTGTAAATGAGACCCCACAAAGTCCGGAACGGATGACTGAAGTGGAGAAGCGAAAGATTCTTCGCCAACGAAAAGGTCATCCTCCTGAGCGCCGTACAAAGTGGCCTTGGAATCGTCAACGATTCCGGGCGGCGAACCATGCAAGTCTAAGGGCTTACCATCACTCTTTCGCGGGAGGAAGGTTTGAGCCTCTCGTATGGATGGAACCTGAGCAAATACGTAGTTCTGTAGGTGGGCAGTTTTCCTGGACTCATGGAGTTTTGTCGAGTGGAAGAACGAGAGACCACAGGTTTGTGCACTGCAGTCTACTCAATTGCCCAAGCGGGTCTAGAATGTGCAACGGAAAGGGAAAAGAAGGGATGGTCCGGTCAATCCACGAGTCGAGTCGGTAGCCCATCAAGACTCCGTCAGGGTTGATGCAGAAACCTCGAAACGGGGGCCTGTTGGAGTGGCTTATTCGGATTGCAGTCAGTCCATACAACAGTGGGTCTGTGTATGGTCTCCGTCCAAGAATCACTCTATGCGAAAAAAAAAAAAAAAAAAAAACAAGGAGATAAAGTTACTCTCGCTGCCAGTTACGCACGCGGCCCCCAAGATCACAGCGGTAGCTGGACCACCGCTGAGCGCTGACTACCATTCCAGAACAACGCGAAAAAATGAAATTGCTTCCAAACAGGCTTTCCAAGGAGTCCTCCTTCACATGGTAGGTTTCCAAGATTAATCGAGTCTTTTCACTGGTCGTTAGTGGCGTAAGCATATCATCGCCAGTTGGCTTCCTGGTATGCTGTGGGTGGGTTTTCATGGCGTTGGTTCCCTCATCGACCAAGTCCAGCTGCACCCTTCAACCGTTTTTGCTTTGCACGCAGCACGTCGTATGGCTACACCTGCTTTTACGCCATGCACAGTCTCTTGTTGCAGGGAAGACGACGTGACTGGTCACAATTGAAAGGGGCAAGTCACGTCACACAAACTCATGTCAGGCAAGTCACTCACCACCATCATGAGACCTGGAGTCAACAGGTGTTTTCCGATAACACAACGATTTTGCCAACCTACTGGATGGTAGAAAGTGTCCGCATCAAGCTTTCCAAGAGGGAGCTCCAAGCATGAGATCTGTCATTCAGCCGAGGCTGCATCAATACCCTCGTCCGATCGTGTCTACCCATGGAACGAATACGGCCGAGTGAACCAAGACACTCACTAATCATACTACTATCTGCATGGCTCCCCAGTGGCGACTCCCCCTGGACCAGTTACCGTGTCCGACGTTCAAGAACCAGTGTGTGTTGGCGTGTGTCCAGTGAAGTCTGCAACGAACCAGCCCCCCTATCCCCCGTGACGAAGTTACTGGAATTTTCCACTGCGGTGTTTTGCATTGAAGAGCGTTTACCTACTACTCGGCAAAATTGGGATGACCCCCCTCCCGATGCTAGGGACGCTGACATGCGTTATCCCGTCCAGATGGCCGACTTTCCGTGTCGAACGGAACATGGGATGATGCTTGCGATAGAGTTCTCCAAGAGTTTGTGGGTTGCGCGGATAGCAGCTGTGCCCAAGACCTTCGACACACGAAGGGTGGCCACACAGAGGCAGCTGCTGCGCGAGGTAATACCCGTGTGTCGGGAACTTTTCGCCAGAACCATCTGGCGCCAAACTGGTGTGGGTCTGCTGACTCTCACTCGAACTCCGAAAATGACTTGAATGTCAATTTTTCTTCCTCGACCAAGCGGTCTGCAAATTTCCTGTCCACTGACTTGACATGCCACACTTCGCCAATCCGCCCCAAATTAAAATTTGAATCCATTTCATCGAGTTGGACGTACTGTTCTAGACGGTGGTATCTTGAAACGTTTAATCCAAGCCGCCTTTCACCGCCGCAGGTCTCTTCCCCGTTTCCCACTTCGTCGAGTCGGCTCCCACTCTAGCACCCATCGCTGCGACATTTTTTTTTTTTAAAAAAAAGACGCCTGAAGCTGGGAATTGGGCGAGAAAAAGTGCTCTATCTACTCTTGATTATTTTTTTCCCTGCAGGTTTCCCTCAGTGTAGCGGGGAAGGGTTTTCAGTGGCCCAAGGGTTTGCAAGAGTGTGGGCCACAATCTGGCTTGACGGTAGGACTCGAGCGACACCGTCTACCGATCCCACTTGAACCTCCGCGAAATGAAACAACTGGCAAACTGCCCTCGGCAATGCCAGTCCGAGGCGGTAGCTCGAGATGCGGACATATCGCGTCGCGGTACTACGCTCGCTTTCCACTTAGTGAGTTCGTAGGACCGGCGCGCATTAATGGATTCTGGGCTGGCGGATTGACTCTGGAAGCCAACCCTGAACCCGATGTTTGCCGCTCCCAACATCTCGCCGCACCGATGATAATAAAGCCGCACTTTGGTTATTTTTATTCTGGAGGGCAAGAAAGGGTGCGAGATCATGGTTTGACGATGTTCCAAACAGTTACCGCCCACCTTCCCTTCGACCTCTCGCAATCGATGCTGACACCTTTCCTTGCATGCCACCGCTTGCGTGTTCTCAAGCTCGGTTCATTTGCTGTGCTGGATATCAACGATAGCTTCATCGCCCAGATCACACTCGCGTGGCCTGGGATCGAGGCTCTACACCTGTGCGGACCCCATCGGAGCGACGCGCGTGTAATGCTGGGAGGTATACGTGAGCTCTTACGAGGGTGTCCACGACTTCAGTCGCTGCACATGAGGATTGACTCGAGGATTCCGCCTGAGGGGAAGCCGGAAATGCAATCATTTTCTCTTACTGGGCTCGAGATGAAACCTTCATATCCTGCCCTTATGCCTGCGTTGGCATGGCTATCGCCGTTCTCTATAGACCCGTTCTCTACGGACGGTTCGTAGCTCGTTGTGGCCATTTCTTTGCCAATTTGGGCGCGTGCTTGGTTCCGTGCATGGCCACCTTTCTGTGTGGTCTTCCCTGGAGATAGGTAGCGTTCGAAATGCCGAAACAGCCCCTGTAGAGTTCAGGAGAAGAATCAGTTCCGATTAGTGCGTTCCGTATTGTGCTACCCAGTAACTAACGACAGTGAAATGTCACGTACCTAAATTTGGTTCCTCGCTCGAATCCTCCCCTTTGCATCGACTTTGTCATTCGATCTCGAGATTCAATGGTCATCCGTTCTACGGGAGGTTGACACCTTACTCCGGTACTGGCATGCCATCCGAAAACTAAGCCATCTTTCGCTATTCCGCACATGATCTGGACCTCTCTTGACGCAATGCAGAGTCATCACAACGCACCACTATCATGCTAGTGGTTAACAAGTTAAGACGTACTTGAAAACCGCACGATAAATACCGTTATCTGATATTGTGTACCAGACGCGTATAGGGATGGGTAAAAGGACGTTCGAGTTCTGAGTGATACGGTATGGAGGACATCGTCTTTACCTCGCTTCGGTATGAGCTACGTCCTCGCCACCGTTCTTACCAGCAAAGTCGTCTTCGGGACGCGCGGACCTCCGATCCGAAAGGAATTTATCGAGAAGGTAACTGGTAGGCCTACTCTTTTCCGTTTTGCTTTTCGTGTTTGTGGCCTTCTTAGTCCTCTGTTCAAGCAGTGGACGGGCTGCTGACAACGCTTGAGTTCATCATAGCTGTCCGGCAGCGTCAGCGTTTGCTTTTGACAGATTTTGCGACGCTGCCAGAGGCCACACTCTCACATTGATCTCGATAATCTGAGAAAAGAACTTTCAGGGGCATCACTGGGGGGGTTCCTTCGGGCGAGTTTATGTTGGACTATCATTCACAGCCTGGCAGGACAACGGGGCGAGCGAGCTGTGGGGCCGCTCGACTGGAAACGTATTTTGTATACGTGAATCTGACTTACATGGGTTGGTCATGTAGCGTACATAATCCCGTAAGTTCGGCCGTCGTTTGAGACAGTATATACAAAAAAAGGATGCCCAAAGTGTTTGATTTAGGAACGTTTCCACTTTGAAGCCTGCATGATGCCCCACCGTACCTAGAGCAATTTGGCAGTAGATGGTCCCCAACAATTGAATAGGCCGTTTCTTGGATGGCAGGAAGACATTTCCATTGGCCTTTCGTCGGTAGTTTTTTTTGTAAATTCGATGACGTATATGATACAAGCAAATGTCCGTGACTGGTAGACACGAAAGAAATCAATTCCTAAGAGGGTGTCGGTGGAAGAATTCAGCGAGATTTACAGAGGAGACTGCAAAGCTGCACGAGATAGCATCTTCGGTTTTATCCTTCCTGGTCATAGTCAAGCGGTAGGGGGTGGCTTGCGACACATCAACAACGCAAGATCCTAGGAAACTCACGATGAACCTAGTTAGTTCGGTCATGAACGCAGCTTTACTTACGACCATCAGGGTAGACATGGTGGGCTTCCGTTGGGATGCATCAGTGGAATATGTGACCTTGGCCGTATCATGGGGGTTCTGAGAGACGACACTGGGTAGAATCTGTAGTAGATATTAATAGAACGATAATGTGAATTGTCAGCAAGGACCCACGGCGTCTGGAACTACAGTTGGGACAACGTCTTCTTCGTCAGAGGCGTAGAGAGCGGCCTAGCCGTTGTAAACACCCTAACGAAAGAGTTATGCAAACGGTGAAACTCACCATCACTATCTCGCGGGCGGAGGGCTTCACCCTTGCGTAGGGATGGAACCTGAACATGTATGACGATCTGTAGTTTGGAAGTTTTCCCGAGTCCATCAGGTGTGATAGGAAGGATTGCAGAGCGAAGAGGGTGAAAAAAAAGACACCAGAGACCCGGTGCTGCGTTTCAAAACTTAAATATCAAAACGGGCTCCAATATATACGACCGAAGGGGAAAAAGCCATGGTCGAGCCGTAAAATGGTTCAATGGTCGATGTCGTAGGCTCCGCCAGGGTTGAAAACTGGCCACAGGGACCTGTCTCAGCGCTTACTCGATTTGACATTCTCCACATGCACCCGGCCGACATACGTTTGCTTCCGTGGAAGCATCCTATGAATCCAAGGGACTTCGACCACGTTTATGTCAATGAAAGACCTCCAACTCCAATATAAGCTGCCTTGGTCACCAGCCGCCCACGACGCACCGGGAGCACACCAGGCTGGCGGACCATCCATTCGGAACCACTACCCTGTGAAAAGGGTGGTAGCGAGGTAGGTTTCTCCTTCACATCTCGGTGTTCCTTCGACAAAGACCATATCCATGATGTCCATCATCAACACCATAGGAAGAGTCTCGACCGTGCAGCTGAGCTTCACGGAGTGCCAGGGTCCAGCGGTGACACTTTGGGTTCTCCGTTCCATCCAAGGCGACCCGCACTACAAAACGTGTCCTCTCGTCCTCCTGTACGCATTTCTGGTGCATATACATGCTTTACACCATCTTCCTAGTTTTGTCGCGACTGCGAAACGCGACGTGAACCGTCCCAGCACTAGTGGATGAGAACGTTGCGTGACCTGTCACAAAAAAGGGGCGCGTCACGTCACGCTGCTGCTATAGCGCGCTAAAAATCTCGCAGGCGAGTTGCTCACCACCATCATGAAACTTGGAGTCCAACTCAACGTGTGTGCCTTCGAATGTCTCGATGCTCTCTTCCAAGACCACCGGTGTGATGGAAGACAGTGATCCTATAAAGAAACTGCCCGCTTCAAGTAGTTCAAGGGGGAACCACCAGCAAGGATCTGTCGTTCAACCGAGGCTGCATCAATATCCTCGTCCAATCGTTCCTCCAACTGAATGGAGTGTATTTGAGTGAATCAAGACACTCACTAGTCATGCTGCATCTGTGCGACCCTCAACCAGCGACTTCTCTCAACCCCGTCTCCGTGGTCGCATCTGAACTCGATCAAGGATTAGAAAATGCCAGCGTGCTTTGGCGTGCATCGAGTGAGTTCTGCGACAAGCCAGACCAACCTACACTCCATACGGGAATCGCTGGAATTTTTCACCGTGGTCCCTCGTCAAGAAAAATGTTACTTTGAAGGTGGATGGGCCGCGATGACCCCCCTTCGATATTCAAGGTCCAGGTATCCGCTGTTGCATGCAGACATTGGTGGAAGATCGACTGGGTATTTTGTGTCCAAGGTAGGCGCAAGATTTGAGGAGTGCGATAAGTATAACGTTCTCTGGGTACTGCCGCCTGCGCTCCAACGACATAATGCCCGAATGTCGCGGAAGAACACCCCGTTGCAAGGGATGCATTGTATTCAAGAGCATCAGAAATTTCGCAGGGAGTGGGTCTGGTGCAAGCGCACAGTGTTGTGGGTTTCCCCTCGAACTCCGCACGTCCCAGCGGCTCTGACGGTGGACCTGACACACAGACAAACATGTCTTTTGACGACCACAGTGTAGTCTAATTCACTGGGTATTTTTTCAGCGGTCCCCCTTCGTCGAGAGCGAGGTGACAATTAATTTTTTCTTGCGGCCGACCGTGTGGTTCCAATCCTCGTCGAAGATCTGCGAAGCGGCCACCACATTTTCTGCCCACAAACAAGCCACACGTCGCCACGTCGCCGTCCAAAAAAAATTAATTGTTCTTGCCACCCCATCGAATTTCCCCTCTGAACGCCCTGTCTGACGGTACCCCATGTCTCTATCGAATTTGAGCGTTCTTTCGGTAATAGCCAACGACAAGACCTCTCTGTCATCAAAAATAAACACCCGGAACGGGGGCTGGAGGAGGGGAGACTGTTTCGTCCTCCCCCTTGCCGTCGCTTGTGGGGCCTATCTTCACGGGCGCATTGGAGAGTGTCCAGATTAGCTCAAGGCTTTGTGAAGGTGCCGGCCCCAAGCTGGCTTGGTGAAGGTATCGGAGTAACGCTCGTCGACCGCCCGCCTATTTACGCCTCGTTGGATCGAGACACCTGGCGGGGTCACTGTCCGGGGGCCGTTTTCCCTCACTCATCTGCCTTTCATTCAAATATACAACACGGGCTTGTACCTCCTTGCGACGTTGCTCGTTTATTGTCATTCTCTTACTGGCCAGTCCTCCAGTTGTGCACTCTCCCGGCCAATCTTTTCGGGAAGTGTCTTGCTTTACTTTGATTCGAGAGGGGGGGGAGGCATGCTGTATCACGCGAGCATGCGGGTTGAATCAGGTGAGCGACCTAGTTGCTAAACATCTCGAGTCTGTCCTCGCTGAGACCGTTCGTTGCCAGGCTCACGGATGATTAATGATTGCTGGTGTCTGAGCTGATCTCACGTGCATGATCGAGCGTACCGAGGTCCGGCTTCATCTCGTAGACTTCCTCGTCATGCAGACGCAGCACAACGTTCCCCGAAACGAGCGTGCTATGCATAAGCTCGTGTGTGTGGTAGGAGCGAGGAACCTCCCCGCGATCGCTTTGGTTGTCCCAAGGGTGGCCATCACTATCACTACTTTTCAAGATCCAAATTCTAAAAATGCGACAGATGCAAGAGCGAAGGACGAAAAAAACTCGGATATATCGTTGTCTACATAAAAGTTCGAATACGCAGCAAGTATTCGGTGGTTATAATGGCCCAGCACTCAACAGTCTGTTTACTCGACAGCCAGAGTAAGCTTGAGTTTGCTGGAGCCTTCGCTTTTACTGACTGTGGCCAAAGTGTCGCCGCCCCAGCGACGAAACTTCAGGCGGTTCTCTCTGCCATGGGTACCGTCCTCTGTAAGGAAGACTTGCCCCTACAATGGAATGAGGGGCGTTAACTACTGCTCGTAGGTATGACCCTCCACACTTTGACGGAACCGTCGTCTCCCGCGGTTGCAAGTAAATCTTCGAATCCGGGACGAGGACACCACTGCACAGAGTTGACGTCACTGACATCGTGGGCAGATGAAACCGAGGCAATCAGCTTGGAATACAATATCTCTTTCGTGGACTGCTCGGGAGGTTGCTTGTCATGACGGACCAATCAACTGAGTTGCTATTCGTCGATAGTTGAACAACATACCGATATCTCCCATACGTTTATCTTCCCGTCCCCACCAGTACTTGCTAGCCACCCCATATTTTTGGATGACGTACCCTTCCCGACAATCCAGCTGATAGAGTAGATGCTCCTTTCATGACCTTTGATCTGGTGGACGGACTGCCATTTATACTGGTCCAAACGTTTCCAAATTCTGATCGAAAGATCGTCGGAAGCAGAGGCCAGGTAATTCCCGTCAGGGGACCATGCAAGAGACCAGACTGTGGATTCGTGGCCGGTCAGCGTCGACATGCAATACCAATCTTCCGATGGGTCGTCGACGTAGAGCTTGATCGTGTCATCGTAAGAAGCCGAGGCAAGGATCTACCCCGGAGGCAAGAAATCAGGCTTGAATTGGACGTCGCGTAATTTCATCCAGACCTCTTCCGTGGGATGCCAGGCAACGCACTTGACATCCTGACTGTGCTCCATTAACACTCCCATGCAGTCAAAATCGGCATCGGGTTGCACTGCAGAGAACGTAAATATGGGATAAGGATGGCAGGGGGTTATGGAGGGACTCACCTTCCCAGATCCAGACCGTCTTGTCTCTGCTACAGCTAGCCAGTAGCGTGCCCGTTGCTGAATACGCGACACTTTTGCACTCTGTTTCGTGGCCTTCTAACATCGCCGCGCACTCCCATTCTTCGGATTCATTCAAATCGTTCTCATCATCAAATTCTTGCTTCCTCTCGTATATCCCGACGTTAGAGTCGAATGAACCGGTTGCAAATGTCTTGCCTGACGGAGCCCACGCAATACTGCGAACCGTCTTAGTATGTGCTGTCGAGATGGTACTGATATGAGAGAAGGGCGGCGATTTTTCCTGGTCATCTGCACTGCGTTGGTAGCTATACAGCCGAACCGTCTTGTCTGCTGAGCATGAGGCAAGTAGCGGCTTCACTGGGTTCCAGGCTACTTGCCACGCACGCTCTTCGTGACCTGCCTGGAAATGAGATCGGTGTATACCATTTTCCTGAGTTCTCTCACCTGGAAGCGTGCACACTAGTTGTAGACTGAACTGAAGATCGACGTCCATCTCAGCTTCGATAAATCAATTATCGGTCTTATCAAAAAGTTGTTTGTGTCTGTTGAATTCCAAAGCCTCCGCCTTCCTATCTGGGAACGGTTTTCATTGGGTTCGGACACGTCTCAAATACATAAGTGTAGACTGATGATTCAGACCGGTCTCATACAGAACGTGCACGATGACCTGCTCACAGACGTGTCTTACGATTTCTATGGCCTGCACTTCGCCACGTGCAGCCTTGACCAGAAGTACGTGTCTTCTGTCGCTCCATCGTTTCACCCTCGTAACATGATTGCAGAATCAAAATCTGGTCGTTGGACGAGAGCACTGGAATCTGGAGCGTAGAGGATGAATGGAAGGTACGTGACATGTCCTCGTATAAACGCGCGTATAGCGAAACGCGAACGAGCGCAGGCCCACGATGCAGCCATCTCAAAAGTGAGCTGGGCACATCCAGAGTTCGGAACCATACTCGCATCGGCCTCGTTCGACCGCACCGCTAAAATATGGGAACAAATGACGAACGCTGCAGCTACGGAATTACAATCTAATACATTTTCTGCCTCACAGCCAGCTAGTGGCGGGTCGTCCTCGAGGTGGTCTGAGAGGGCCACCTTGGTCGATGCCCGTGGCACGGTGAGAGCCGTGGAATTTGCACCGCATCAATTTGGTTTGAAGCTGGCGAGTGTCTGGTTGCCTTTCGGTTTCTAAAACCTGACAGACGTTCAGGCGACGATTTCAACCGACAATCACCTTCGGATATACGAGTGTTTAGAGCAGTCGTCACTGGCTACGTGGCAATTATCAGAAGAAGTAGACGTCACCTCCCTTCCGATAGCGTCCCAACCCTCTTCTCACTCAGTAGCGCTTGGCACGCCAACTCATACAAGTGCAACTCTTGATGGCGCTTCTGCGTCCCTAGTTGCGCAAGCATTGCAACAATCCCAAAGTTCTCTTCAAAACAGAGGGGGGTTGGGTAACAGAGAAGCGGATGGTGGCTGGTGCATTTCTTGGTGTAAGGAACGGTATTGGGGGGAGGTGATAGCAGCAGGGAGTGGGATATCGGGAACCATAAAAGTACGTGGGCTCAGCCCGGCGCGTTCTGCTTTCCTTATGGTAGATTGCAGATCGTGCAAATATCCCCATCTCGTCGTCCGACGACGCTACTAACGTTGGATCCCACACCCACTGGCAAGCTACTGGCAGAGGGCAATACTGCAGGTGCTGTTCAGGGCGAAAGCGATGCTCCGACGCCCTATGCTGTCACCACGGTTGCATGGGCACCCTCGTGTGGGCGATCATATCATCTCATAGCGACTGGTAGTCGGGACGGGCACGTGAGGATATGGAAAGTCAAACCGGCGGAGGAGAACGACATGGAGGACGACAGTGGGGGGACAAAGTGGACCGCTAGTATTGCTGCTGACTTTGATAACCACAAGTAAGTGCTTCTTTCGTATTCTTTCTTGACGTTCTTTTTTTTACGGTATTATTACATAGATCGGCGGTCGGTCGAGTCGAATGGAACATTACAGGGTGCGTTTAATCTACTTATCATGCTGATTGATGGGATATCCTGACTGAAACCAGGACTGTATTGTCGTCTGCGGGTAATGACGGGCGTGTCCGTCTTTGGAAGGCGACGATTGGTGGCGTCTGGAGGTCTGCTGGGAGCATTGGTGTCGAACAGACCGACGACGACGATGCCAACATGGACGAGAACGCTGCTGGTGTTGCTGACTAATACATACTTGTATGAAGGGGTACATAGCACGGATAAACTGACTTAGTGCCAGCCGTTTTTTGGTTGGACAGAGGGATGCAGTGAGGACGGTCGTGGGAGTGGCTCTGTCTCGTGGAAGACCGCTTGCCTACCCGCAACGACGTTTCGGATTCCCTTTCAACTGCACAACTGGTCAGCCCGACCCTTCTCGAATATGTCTCAGTCTGGGTCATTCACGAGTCCCTCCGATGGTACTCTGCAACTGACCCGCAGCACAGGAGACACAAGGTAGTCGTCTGCCGCGATCTTGGGCCCGATGCGATGTCTCTTCTGAAGGCAACCTCTGAACTGGACGTACGTCAGATCGACCATCATTCCACTTTCTTTCGCACCCGCAACGCTGAACTCATTTCATGTGATACTTTAGCTCGTTGTTTGGCCGCATGACCGGGGGTGCGATCGGACTTGGTTGCTAGACAACGTTCCAGGTTCAACTGGGCTAGTTGTCATGCTCACGGATAGAGTACGCCCCGTATCCCGATAAGACGGCAGTGTCGGCATTTAACTTTGTGGCGTAATCTAGGTTGACTCCGAGGTCTTAGGAAGAGGTAAAGTTGGCCTCTGCGTTGTACCTTTATTGCAGCTATCGATGTCGCTGTGTTCCGACTAATTCAGCTGGTCCCTCCTTGAAGATCGTCTCGACAATGTCAGCCGGGTACGGTAAGTTATTCAACCAGGACCGACGGCTGGCTTAGACCTTCTGCCTCTATCACAAGAACATATTGATCTCAAAGCTGCGGCTCAGAGAGGACTGAAGGTTGGGTATACTCCCGACGTCCTCACGGATGCAGGCAAGTCAAGAACGCCTTTCGTGATGGTTGTTTGTATCTCATCAGTCACCATCCGTTTAGTTGCCGATCTATCCGTGATGCTCGCACTGATGGCGAGTCGCAATATTGGAATAGCGACTGCGATGGCGAGAGAGGGACAGGTGGGTTCGATCGTTGGTATCTATTCACTGGATGGTTGAAACTCTTCCAAGTGGCCAAACCACCCGTGGTCGCCTTTTGCACTGTGTGGCCCTCAGCTAAGTACGATAGCCTCTTCGCCAACGCGCAAAGTTGGCTTTGTCGGCTTCGGTCGGATAGCCCAAGCGACCCTGGCACGGCTTGTCCCGTTTGGCATCACTCACTGCTTATATTCGTCCAATCCGTCGTCACCCACTAATCACGAACGTGATGCAGAATTAGCTAAGGCGTACAAATTGCAATCGGTAACTAAAGTAGACGTCGACGAACTTGCTCGCGAAAGCGATTTCATCTTCGTGTTGGCGCCCGGTGGACGCGACACTTATCATATCGTCAACGAGAATTTTCTGAAGCAAATGAAGAGGACAGGCATCCTCGTCAACGCGAGTAGGGGAACACTGGTCGATTCCGATGCGCTCGCCAAAGCGCTTCGAGAAGGCTGGATTTGGGGTGCTGGCCTCGACGTGGTGGAAGGGGAGCCAAATGTGACGATCGACCATCCGCTGGTCAAGGAGCCTAGGTAAGCTGAGTCTCACTGGAATGAACGTTGATCGCCGGTTCATGGCGTTGCTGTCCTCTAAGATGCATTATTATACCACATGTTGGGAGTGCTACCCTGGAGACCCGGACAGCCATGGCGGTGCGCGTAGCCCAGAATCTGATAGCAGGGATACTAGGAGGGACCATGCCAGCACAGGTAGATCTATCAGGTTACCGGTAACTAGCGTGCTGTACTGTTGGCCATGGAACGTCACGACCTCCACGTTCGTGGTTGTCGCCGGGGTCCTTGATCCGGAAATGAGACCCCTGAACAGCTGGTGGCTGTGCTGACTTGCACCCTTTCAAATAGGGACGCGCAGGGGCTGCCAAAAAATTTGCGAGCTTCTGATGATCCTTGCTTGCCACTTCTTCAATCGACTGTAGTCAAAATGACAAAGTATATCCTCATCTCTGGTGGTGTCGTCAGCGGTATCGGGAAGGGCATTATTGGTGCGATTTGACATTCTCGTCGTCAGCAGCACCCGTGTTCATACACGCCACCAGCCTCCTCGACGGGTCTGTTGTTAAAGACGACTGGTCTCAAGGTCACCGCTATCAAGATCGATCCTTACATGAATATAGATGCTGGGACGATGCGACCCACGGAGCACGGTGAGTCCGAGCGCGATAGCGTTCCCGCGTCCTCCCTGAGTCGATCTTATAGGTGAGGTCTTTGTCTTGAACGACGGAGGTGAAGTGGATTTGGATCTGGGAAACTACGAGCGCTATCTAGATGTCACTTTATCGAGGGACAACAATATCACGACCGGTAAGATCTATCGTGAGGTCATTGAGAGGGAGGTCGGTGGGATCACGCGTCGTGGTTCACCACTTTGCTGATCCTTCAGCAGAGAAAGGGAGAGTATCTTGGAAAGACCGTACAGGCAAGGATCAAGTTTGACGCGTTTGTTCTTCATACACCAGTTGACTGCTGTGCTTACAGATTGTACCACATGTCACGTCTGCCATCCAGGATTGGATTGAGCGTGTATCCAAAATCCCCGTCGATAATTCGGGCGAGGAGCCAGACATTTGTATCATAGAGGTATGCGTCTGGGAACTAAGAGTAAGAACGTGGACTTAAGCTACGCAGCTTGGCGGCACAGTGGGCGACATAGAGTCAGCTCCCTTCGTCGAAGCCATGCGCCAGTTCCAGTTCCGTGTCGGATACGATAATTTCGCATTGATTCACGTGTCGCTCGTGCCAGACATGCACGGCGAACAGAAGACAAAGCCTACGCAAACGACCGTGCACGCCTTGCGTGGACTCGGGTTGCTCCCAGATCTAGTTCGTCATACCTTTCATCGCGTTGATAGGTTCTGGCTCAAACCAGATAGATTGCTTGTCGACTACTGGCACCGCGCCCTCTCGAGAACACTACGAAGGAAAAAATATCTATGTTTTGTCACGTATCGTCCAACCAGGTGTTAGGCGTTCACGACGTATCGTCGGTGTATCATGTTCCCCTGTTATTGCAGTCTCAAGGCATCGTCGACTACCTACGCAAAAGGCTTAATCTTACAGCACTCACTATCCCCGAAGAAATGACCCAAAAGGGTTTATCCATCGAAGCCAGATGGAAAGCCATGACGAGAGCGTGCGTTCCTTGTGCTCTGCTTATCCTGTAGACTCATTGTAAAGCGTTCAGCCAAGAACGTTGTTTCGATGAAGTCAAAATTGTATTGGTTGGGAAGTATACCGAGTTCAAAGATTCCTATATGTCTGTGATCAAAGCGTTGGAGCACTCGGCATTCCGAGTTCAACATAAACTTATAATCCAGGTACGTCTGAATAACTGGTCACGCCTGTTTTACTCCGATGCGAGATACTGGGCAGTGGGTGGAGTCCTCTAACCTGGAACCACCGGCACAAGGGTCCGATCCTGCAAAATATCACGATGCTTGGCGTACTTTAGTGGGTGCAAGGTAGGGTTCACTGACTTGGTTTACTTCTGCAAGTGATTAATCCCGGAGTAAAGCGGCATCCTCGTTCCCGGAGGTTTTGGCCAGCGCGGGACCGAGGGCATGATACTCGCCATTAAGTGGGCAAGGGAACAAAAGGTTCCATTCCTCGGCATATGTCTTGGGTTCCAGATGGCGGTATTGGAGTGGGCTAGGAATGTTCTTGGGGTACAAGGCGCGCCTCCAAAGCTAATCCTCTGGTGGTCGAAGGCTGACGTGCTTTGTAGACGCTCAGTCTACCGAGTTCGTTCCCGACACGCCTAATCCATTTATCATTTTCATGCCTGAAATCTCCCGTGCCCATATGGGCGGGACTATGCGTCTGGGTCTCCGCCCCACTATTTTCCAGGGAACAGCTCGGGCTCAGCTTGCTTCAACTTTTACCAACGGCTCCGCCAACTCTCACATAGGTGCAGATGGTGCAGCCAATGCGGTTGATACGTCGATTAGCCCCAAGTTTACTCTTGAGAGCCCTGCTACGTGGTCTAAAACACGTCAACTCTACGGAAACGTCGACAGGATGTGGGAGCGACACCGCCATCGCTATGAGGTGAATCCCGAGAAGGTCCCGCGTCTCGAGGCAAGCGGGCTCACTTTTGTGGGTAAGGACGAAAGGGGAGAACGTATGCAAGTTCTCGAGCTCAAAGGCATGCATCCCCTTTGATTCCGTGGTTGACATACCTTTTGACTCGCGCGATTAATGAACAGATCACCCCTTCTTCGTCGGTTTGCAGCCACACCCTGAACTTTGCTCCCGGCCCTTGAATCCCTCTCCACCATTCCTGGGGTTTATCGCGGCTGCTTGTGGATCCGGCGTGCTTGCCGAGCAACTGGAGGAGCAGGCTCAGAATTATCGCCCGCCTCACCCGGAGGGATCGATGGTTAGTGAGGAGACGCTGCGTGAACGCACGATGGAACATCCTGTCCGCGGTGGCAGAATGTCGGGATGGGGTACTCCCGTGGCAGATTGATTCACTGAGCAAATGTCATGCCCATTGTTGTGTGCAGAAAATCGGTGACCACTGCAGATATGTTTGCAGGATCCGAGAGCTACAGTATGTTCCCGCTTAGTGGCCTTACATAGCTTTTCATTAGCGTTTTTACTTACCGCTGCCGTGCATCGCAATCTAATGTAGTTTTCTGCGCCCGGCCTGGACGACAGTTTGATTATCTTCCCCCCTCCCACGAGCACGCGTTGCACTCCTTGTTAGGTTTTGCTTAAACAGATACGTTCCAGTGATAGCTTACTCTACATTATCACTGTAATATAGTACGAGTTACTGTGGAATCTAAGTGGTGATCGAGTGACACTGAGACTGGGCCCTGTGAAAGCAATGCTTCCGGGATGGCGGGGATTTTAGCAGGGGGCACACGACGGTAGAGGGTGTACCCATCTATCCAGCGACCGTGAGTTGACATGCAGGCTTCGCTCACATGGCATGAAGAGGCGCCAGTAAAGGGATATGAATATAAACCGACCATCGAGATCAGACGCTAGTCTTTCGGTCCCTTTGCGAACGGAAGGACATGGTTCGCGGCTGGCTTTTCTTATCATCTTTTCTGCCCTTGTGAATTGGGAACCTGTCCGCTCTGCGCTTCTGCAGCGAGGAACCGATCAAGTCCTCAAACCTCGACCGACGGGAGTTGGGTTTGTCCTCGAGACGGATGCCCATGCGACGGAGCCATGCTTGACTTGGTTTACCTTAGTCAATGGCGTAAGCATCGAGTCTCCTCTTCCCCCTCACAAAAGAAATACGCACCCATGTCGACGCCAAATGTACGTGACCAGTCACCTATACCTGAGAGAACCTTTTGGCCTGAAACATTCAACGGTCCTGCAAGGGGAAGGTAATGGCCGAGAAGCGAAGCGGCCGTCTGGCGGATCGCTTCCGAGTCGAGAAGAGGGAGAAGTGAACGGAAGCGGGTTGATAGCGAGTCAGGCTGTTTGTCCGCGCTGGCAGCGTTGTCATTGGAGGGCGCCTTGCCTTCAGAGCTGGGGTTGCCGTCAGTTGAGGAAGTCGCATATATTGCAACTTTAGAGTATCGGCAAGAAGGCGCAGTTGCAGCAGCAGCAACCTGTGACTCGAGAGTTTCAAGAGGAAGAGCTTTGACGGGACATTGTTGGAGATGCCGGGAGAAGTAACCGGCCTCCCAAGGGAGAAGAAGCATGTCTGAGCGGTGAGGTGGTTCGTCTTGAGATTCTGGTAGCGGTGACGAAGAGAGACCTCTGCCAGTACGACCGACGCGATGGACATAAAGAGCTTCGCTGCTCGGGATGCCAAGCTGAATCACGCGGGTAACGTGAGGGTAATCAACACCACGGGCAGAAACGTCGCTGGTGACCAGGACGGTAGGGCTCGGAGTGCCTCTGCCCTTTCGTTGCCGCCAATCATGCTTCTGCGATGACGCGGTAATAGGAGATTCTCTGAAATCTCTGCTTGCACGTTGCCGGGCGGCCTGAGTAAGCTTCGAGTGCATTTCAAAGACACGCGTGTTCTTAGCAGGTAGAGTACCGTCCGCGGCGAATTCGCGCACGATTGTCGAGAAAAAGGCCGTAGAGTGGGTGGTAGGGCAGAATACGATTATCTTGGACTTGGGGCCGTGAATTAGTTGATCATGAGCAATAAGGCGAAGCAGAGTTGGGATTTGGGCGTCGGGAGACGGGAGAGGAGTGTAATGTTGAGGTACGTGAGCATGGGTAACGAGTTCCTCATCTGAATCTACCGCCCAAGGCACGCGCGCATTACCCTTTAATTGATCGATAGGTAGTTCAGTTCCGGAAACAGGGGGGGCAGCATCGAGGAACTGGTGGTTGGGGGATAGGTGGGTGGTTGCAATTTGCCTGATTCGTCGGGACAGTGTCGCGCTGAAAAGGAACGTCTGCCGTGTGCGAGGGGGAGCCAAAAATTTAACGATAGCGTCAATGTCGTCGCGAAAACCCATGTCAAGGAGAGTATCCGCCTCGTCCAAAATAAGCTGAGGGGAAAAAGTCAGATCAGTGGTACAGAGTAAGATTCGACGTACGAAGTTGCAACTTTTCATGCTCTCTCGAACGTCAGATTCATTTTCGAGCACGTCACGCAAACGGCCAGGTGTTGCAACCACGATATCACGATGACCATTCTTCCATTGGGATAATTGCCTGCCCTTGCTTGCGCCGCCGACGAAGAGGTTGACTTGAAAGTCTTTGTGATGCTCCGTCAATTTGAGGGCAACGGCTGCAATCTGAGTTGCCAGCTCTCGTGTGGGAGAGAGAATGAGAGCTCCGGGGAACCTTTTGCGAAAAGAAGTGCGGACGCGACCCGCGAGAATGGACGAGGAAAGGTCGGACGAGCGCACCGAACTTTCAGCGTGTTTCTCAACTGCTCTAATTCTGTGTTCGACGGCGGGGATGAGGAAGGCAAGGGTTTTACCAGTCCCGGTGCGGGCTCGTACGAGTAGGTCGCGAGGAGCATCGGGATTCGGGGGAGTGGAAGAGTCGTAGGGACGGGCAAGGTCGGGAAGGAGTGCGGTGACAAGGGCCTGCACGGGTGTCATTTGGTCGAGTTTAAACGGTGACACGGTGAGCCCTTTGAGAGTCTGCTTGGAAACCTTGCCCTTCAGCGATTGAAAGGTAGTTGGCGTTTCGGACGCTGCTACTGGTGCGGTTGCGTGGGCCTGGGCAGACACCCAACGCGATTGCCCGTCGACAGAAAATCGTGCACCGAGTCCAGCCCTGCATTTCGCCCTGCTGAACGACCTCGTCAGTGGAAGCCACGCCAACGTCATTCAAAAATTGGCTGGCTCACGGCGAGCAGACAAGAAAAAAGTATCAATTCTTAAATAGGAAAGAGGCGGACCCCAACCACCAGTTGGACCCCGATCCCTACTCTGATTAGGCATCGCGTCTCAGCCAGTCTTAGGTCGAGCGACGATGGCCAAGGGACAGAAGTCGTCGGCAACGGCGGGCACTCGGAAGAAGAATGCGCGCAAGGCTGCTGTGGCCGCGCCGGGTCAACCGACCTCCTCCGCTGTGCCGGTGAACAAACCTCCAAAGAACGCCGGCAAGGGCTCGAAGCGAGAGATGAGAGAGGCTCGGAAGAGAGAGAAGGTCTACGTACCTCCAGTCAAGCCTGCTCCTCCACAACTCGATCCCCTCGATACGACAGGGCTAGCAAGAATCTTACCGCCGGACCTCGTCGTGGTTTTGCGCAATCTCGGTAAAAAGGACGCAGTCACGAAAACCAAGGCACTGGAAGAACTGTCTAAGTGGGTAGACGGCGCCGCGAAGGAACCATCAGATGCCCGAGATAAGGATTATGTCGGTGGCGAGAAGACGAACGCAATCGTCGAGATGCTGCCTGTCTGGGTGGGTTTCTGGTCCTTCACGCCCATGCTTTTCCTATACCGACCTAGGAGTAGTTGCATCGTGTTCCTGTCCTTTTAACGCATCCGGCGCGCCGCGTCCGTTTTCTTGCAGGCTCTCTGCAAACTGCTCTCGTTCGGTTGCCTCCAACGCGTAGTGCACTAGTTCGTTGGATCGAAGGTCAAGCATCTCAAGTCGAAGTGGAAATCGTTCTCGGAACGTGGGCCATGCTTGCTCACGACGTGGACCGTGGCGTTGCGGATGTTGGAGAGCGTGCTCTGACTGAATTCGTCGGCAGTTCTCCCAACCTTGTAGCTTCGTTGCCTTGCATGACTCTTACTCCGTCCATTCTCTCCGATCTCCTTTCCTTCGCTTACCGTGCGGTACTAGATCCTGCTGGGCTTCACGCGTCGTTGAATCCCGTCGCCGCACCCATAGATCCCGTCGTACATATCGCTTCAGGGAAAGGGGGAAAGGGAAAGAAAGGTGTCCCGGTAATACAGGGCAAGAAGGGCGGTCAGTCTACTCCGCAAGCGAAAAAGAGTGGCCGTTATGTCCCTCCTCCGACGGTAGAGCCTCGGTCACAGATACCTCCGACGCAGGATTCTCTCAAAGCGGGTGACACGCCAGGGGAAGAAAGCGAAGATGACAGGAGCGGCCGGTTGAGGGCCAGCGCCTTGGGTGCTGTGAGATGGATTTTAGGTACGTGACCGCTCACTGTTGCGCCAAGCAGTCCGGTCATACGGTTGTGATGTATCTGACCTCCCTGCGCCGAACAGACAACTACCTCCTTAATTTGTTTCCCTTGTCAGGGACTTTACCAGCAACGGATGCCACTGGAGTCCTCCTGCTGCAGCCTGTTAGTCCTCATTTGTCGTCGTCCGACTTTTGGTCCTGCCTACACCCAGGACCTACTTGCCCATTTACTTCACCCGAACCCTCCCCTATAACAGGCGACGATGGTGAAAGCGGTGTTCATGCTGGGCCTTGCTTTGGGTATTCCCAGCCGCAAGTACGTCGTGCAGCGTGGACTCTCGTTGCTAGTCTTCTGGATGGGAGGAAAGGTTTGTCCTCATTCCACTCATGCCTCCTGTCTCAGTTTCTGACTTGCTGCTTTACTTGCTCAAATCCTCAGGCCCGTTACCTCCAGACATTTTACACATCATGTCCTCAGCCATTCTACGCTCTGCGTGGGTGGAAACGGACACAGGCGTACGAGGTGTACTCGTCAAACCATTGTTGATGTTCTTGAAAGGTGTGCCGTGTTCGACGAATTCAAGATGGTGAAAATATTGAACTTTCTTCATAGAATATCCACAGGCTTGGACAATTGATGCGGAGCGCGCCCTTAACAAATATGGAGATGTTGAACACGGCCAAGACGACGAAGTCGATGAAGAGGAGCCCGAAGACGAGTCTGAATCTGAGGCGGAGGATAACGTTAATGCAGATCGCACGAACGAGACGGACTCCATGGTTGAGGGACACCTGACTCTATCTTCACCTGCGTTCCACGAGTTTCTTGGTTTCCTCGAGATGGGGTGTGCAGGGAGCATGGCAGAGGGGTATCCACTAGTGTTGGTAATTGTGGCTGGAATTCCCAGAAGGGTGAGTCTTTTTGAGTTCTTATCTCTACTCGTGTCACTTGCACGATGAGTGCTGTCCCAGCGGCGCTTCGTTGATATCGATCGCATAAGCTAATCCAACACCCTGACTCTCGAGATCACAGGTCCTCCCGTTATCGTTGACATCTCCGCAAATTTCTCAACTCCTGGACGCATTATGGGCCCCGTTCTATGCGCGTCTCCTTCCGGAGCGCCGAGCTGCCGCTGCCTGGTTGCGAGCTTTGCTGGAGTGTACTGCATTCATAGTGAAGCAAGTTTGCGAGGTACGTGCTATTGTGTGAACCGTCCCATCTAAGCGAAACGGGCGCCGTTAAATCTAAACGTAAGGATTATGAGCAAGAAGACGTCGCAATGGAAAGGCAACAGGCACGCTCATTACTAGTCAGGCAATTCGATGCCTTGTGGGACGCTTTGGCTACGCGAGCTTTGCGCGTTGACACGGCGGAGGCGTCCGGGACAATTGCAACTACATTAGACAGATTAAATAAAATCGGAGAAGGTTCGTGTCATCCAGTTTTGCGCTTCCGTCTTCATTTCGGTCGCGCCACTACGTGCATGCACTCACTCAGACACCCAGATTTGTTCAATGCTGCCTTCGATGCGATCGCTGAAAAGATGTCAAAGAACGAGGAACGATCGTTGAGCTTTGCGCCGACGCTTTTATACGTTTTTAACAAAACATTTGCGTCGAACACCCTTGCAGGTTACCGGACGCGTGGCCTCCTCGACAAGTATGTCTCGAGCGTTATACAGAGCACAGAGGCAGCACTACAGGAAGTGAAAGAGGTTAAGGAAGTGATAGCCAAGGTCGAGCCACTCATCCACCTCATGGATACCTTCGGGCCACAACTTTTTGAAAGTGATGAATTCGCTTCGGTGCGTATAGATTAGCAATCGGGTGTTCAAAGCGTTGACAAATCCCCGTTGATGCTACCTGTACGATATGAATTTGGATGTTTCTTGCGAGGGGTTGTGCGTTTAGAGGATAAATGAGCTGTTCTCTGCGCATAGTATAATCCTACTGCAATCATCCCCGGCGTCTGTTATATCCTACCTCAAACACTCCTCAGCAATTGGCAGTTCGCTGGACAGGACTCAATTGTTCTGGACGAACCTCCTTACCTCTATCGCGTCCCATGTTTCTTCGTTTCCAACCTCTGCGGAGCAGATGATATCTGCGAAACCACTTTTCCTACCTCTCCTCGCCGCAACCCAAAAGGGCTCACTACCCGACCATCTTCGTGGAGTGTCTGATGCGATGGATACGTTGATAGCGAAGTCACTGGATTACAGCGTAGAGTCCAGCTCAGAAGTAGTGGCAGAGGATATAATAAATGGCATACTGAGTGCGTACTGTAAGTACTTGATTTCGTTGTTCACGGCGATCACGACTACTCATACATGTGTCCAGCCTTCTTCATTTCTCCGAAGGGGCTGGCGACTGTTACGGATGCATTATCGCAGAGCATCACTACTTATGCAGAAAGTATGCTGGATATCGCCGGCGTCCCTCCCTTCGGAATAACGGTCATCACGGACCTACCTGCGACCTCTGCTACCCGCGCGCTGAGTTTTACGCAACGGTTGATAGATGCTGGTTACCAAATGGCAGGCGACAGAGCCGTAGAATTGTTTGTGGCAGTAGGTCTTCTGGCGTTCATTATTCCTTCGCCCGACGGAGAGGATTACGGGAGCGCGGAAGGAGTTGAGGATGCGAAGGCAATTTGGGAATCTCTTTTCGTCAAGAAGCGAGAGGCAGCGGAGGAAATGCAGCAAGTTGTGAGTGCTCTTTTGAAGGAGCGGTTGCGCAAGAACATAGCGAACAGCCAGATCTTGTCGAGGTATGTTATCATCCCAGGTCTAGTCTCGTGTTTGGCTATATCGCAACTTAACCTGCATCGCAGGCCGGACCATATCATACGCTCACTCCTACGTGGAATACCCGGTCTCGAGGTCGATATTCTAGTAGACATTCTCCCCTCGCGTTCTGATGTAGACGCGATCCTCGAAGATCTTCCTGGTTCAGCGGTTTCTCCAAGCCTTGCACTGATCGATGTCACTATTCCTACAACACCATCGTCGGAAGACGCAAGCTACTATCCCATCGCAGATCCGGGGGATCCTCCCATCCTACCCTTACACCCATACGGCCGAGTCGCTTCTGCGCTCCTCACATATCTTTCCTCAGTACGCACTAAGGCGCTCGCACATCCGTGGGCATTGCGTCACATTATAATCTTCGGAGTATACCTTACGGAGTACGTGCACATCGGAGACGAGCGAAGTCCCGTATTCGGAGGTAAATTAGATACTAGACCGGGCGGAGACCCAATCGCTCTCGCGAGACGCAACATAGCGAGGGAGTTGCTGGGGAAAGCACAGGCACTGGCGACGTACCTCCTGGGCCGGGTCGAGGAAGGTATTCATGCACGAGCTGTTGGAGCGCTGTTGAAGGATAAGTCTGGCGCCGAAGAGGGAGGTCTCGCACCCTTTATCGTGGAGGTCGTTCGCAAGTCCATAGAGGGCGACACCGTTCGGGATGCACTTGTTCTACGAAAAGTGCTTCAGCATTTGTTCGTGGATGCAACTAGAGAGGACGCAGACCTATGGCTCGTACTTGTACGCCGGTTTGAGAGAACAGGTACGCCGAGTTTTACCGTTGCAAACCCTTAACAATTGACTCACTTGGTTTCTCCAGCACCACAGACCGCCATTGCGATTTTGGCCTCCATCGTGGGATATGCACCCGAACCTCTCAAGCTCGATAGGTACCGCAACGAACTAGCTGCGACGCTTCTCGGTGTGAAACCCGAAGACGCTGAGACTGTCGGGCTCAAATACCTTCGGTTGCTTAGCGCAAGCGCGCCTGACCCGAATTCAGAAGTGGTATTCCTACCACAGCATCGCGCCGTGAATGTGATGCGTGCTTGTCAGACATGGATTGCCGAGGGGGATGAGGATGCCAGCGAGGAGTTGGAGAGCGCGATGACCCTGATATTCCGGCACGTTGCACCTATTTTAGAGAACGTGCCAGGATCACACTGGGAGTTCATTTGGGATGTCGTAGAGAACAATTTGGAGGTATGTGCTCGCCATCTCTTCTCGTCCGCTTAGGCTGATCCTGTGGTACCCTCCAATGTCACGCGTGTCCCGGTGCCAGGTTTGCTCGCTACAGGAAGCGGATACGCTAGCGACTCTTGGGCGCACACTGCAATTGGTCATTACCATTGAGGAGTTGGTAATGACGAACAAGCCATTGCGCGAAGGCTGGGAAAGGAGACGCAAGACGATCTTTGCGCTAATCAAGAAGATCATCATTGTTGACACACGTGCGTCGCATAGATGCTGAGACTGCCGGGATTAGCTAAGTGCCACCACCGTCCCTACAGGCGAAATGCCCTATTCCGATCCGCGAGCCATCTGCCGTGAGTTGGCGATGTCGATTGTCGAGAATATGCCATCCTCGATGATAGATGAGAAGACGCTGGTGACGGTATGCGCTCGCGCAAGCAGTGTTTTCTGACTGAACTTCTATTTCTGTAGATGTGTCACCTCCTCGTAGACAACTCCCCGGAAGTTCAAAAAATGGGCTACCATTTGCTACAGAGCGCCGCGTCCAAGTTTACGGAACATCTTGTCATCGAAGCGGGTGTTGACACGGAGGGAACTTTCAAATGTGAGCTGCCCGAGGAACTTCTTGCTGTACTACGACAGGATTTGGGAATTGGAGAAGGATTTGACGAGGACATGCCCGACTCGCGCAATCTAGAGGTGTCCGGCTGTTTGCTTGCATGGATGGTCGTGTTTGATCTCTTCATTGGCGCTGTGGGTGCCTCGCTTTTTTTTAAATCTTCGAACACAACCAGTCTGACGCCTAGTTCAGTCGTTGAAAGTCCGATCAGGCTACGTCAACCATTTGAGGAGTCTCGATATTGTTTCTCAGTACTTTATACCCAACATTTTTGACATACTTGGTTTACTTGATGGGAAGAACGCGTTCAAGCTAGACATGTGGTCTGTCGATGCATTTTACTTGGACGGTAAGGATCTGCACCTGCGGTATGGCACAATGCACTTACCCGCAGCCTCAGCATATGATCCTGCGGACTCTCTTAGCCTCCGCTTACTTGCTGCCCATCTGTACCATCGTGCCCTTGTAACCGTCCCGGCTTTGATAAGGAGCTGGATCAGTGACCGCACCGACAAGCAACTGCACACGCGTATCACAAACTATACATCAACTCATTTCTCACCCGAAATCATCAAGGCCGAATTAATGCTAATTCGACAACCTCCCGAATCCTCTGAGCTCTCGACGACCGAGAACCTGAGTATCAAAATATCATCAGCACTCAGCGAGGTCACTGCATCATACTTGGTTGACGAGCAACCGCTCGAGTTATCGATACGGATGCCAAACGACTGGCCACTTCAACCTCTAGTTGTGCGGGAGACAAAGAAGGTGGGTATCTCGGACGAAAAGTGGAAAGCATGGATGGTGGGGGTGACGCAGATTGTATGGCAACATGTGAGTACAGTTTATGTTTATATCGTGTACGAGGTGAACTGCGGATGCGATTACAATTAACTTCGTCAGAATGGGCGGATCATAGATGGCCTAACGTTGTTTGCGAAGAACGTGAGCCTCCACTTCGCAGGACAAGTGGAATGTGCGATTTGCTACTCGTGGGTCACGTTCCCTATCCCCGTAATTATCAGATTTATTCATCTTTCCTTTTTCTACAGTATCATCAGCGTCATGGATGCTAGTCTTCCCAAAAAGCCTTGCAGAACCTGCAAGAATCGTTTCCACGCTAGTTGCCTCTACAAAGTGAGTCGATTATATATGCGTGTTGTACACTTCAACGGTTCCAACGATCTGCTTTGTACAGTGGTTCAAATCAAGTCACTCGTCTAGCTGTCCGCTTTGTCGATCCAACATTATATGAACAAGCTGCTGTATTCGTTTGTCAAACTGTAGCCCTACATGTCTTCTTGGTAGTAGCGAGTTGCCACAGTGCATCGATAGTCTGTAGACTACTGTTGTGCAAGTATTGTACCTGGTCCTCCATGGAAGTCGTTGAATCGATGGGAGTTACTTCATGCGCTAGTTCAAGAGGGGTCCGAGTCGGAGGAGGTGCGATAATATTCAAACACTCTGCCGGAAGAACAGTATACAGATTCCTACTAACTCTGGCACCATCGCGGACCTGGTTTGCGGAAACTGTAGTGGTCCGCGCGCCCTCCGGCTTGACTCCGGTAGCTACCTACCAAACTTTGCGCCCGCCGTTATAGTTCGCGTCGTTTAGCCTTGAATCCCACTCATGCCACGCATTACACCCTTGAACCCTACCGAAAGCTGCTTGCACTCCTAATGATCAGTGCGTGTGCGCTAGTCTACGGTGCTGAAATGACGAACAGAGACAACTCCGGAGATGAGATTCTTGCTGTGTGTATAATGCTGTCGATCTCATCGAGCGTTTTCGTACATACATAATGTACAAAGTTACAACGACCCTGCACGATCATTTACTACTACATATACACAATACGATGACACTCGGGAACAGGAATGAGACAGCGGGCATACGTACAATCCACACAGCGATAGGGGTACACAAAGCTATCATTTTGTCTGGACAAGCATCATATCCTAGAACGGAGAACTCGCCGATCACGATATCATCCTCCAACAATGAAGCCCATCCACGTCGTGCGATCTGACTAACCCTCTGAAGATGTGTCTGTCTCCGAGGTAGTCGACGCGCATAACACCCTTGCTGGCCTCCAACTGGCCCATCTGTGGCACTCTCGAGTACCTGCGAGTATACGCGCGGATAACTTCTCTTTGTTTCCTGTGGCTCAACAACGCCCAATCCGCATCGGATGTCCGTTTGCGAAGGGAACGATGGATCGTGTAGAGTACGTCTCCGACTGTGATAGGCGGAGCGGGTCCAGGGCCATGATCTTTATATCGGGGTTCGACGTCGATCGGCCACTGTGGGATTGAATGGTGAACGACCCGCATCCTCGTAAGTGCAGGGGTGGTGGCAGGCTGACTACGGTCGCTCGAAGAGAGTAGGACGAATTGTCCCGTGCTGAGTGCTCGCATGGGCAAAAATGTCGGAGAAGCCAGGTCAAAGTAAAGGTCGTTCGACGTCGAGTCTCCATCCAGGAGTGGATGTAGCAAGGCATGGTGGGCGGTGCCATGGTAGTCCCAAGGCGAATAAGGGGAGTCATCCCACGAGGAACTTATTCCCTCGAAAGAACGTGCCCTGCGCCTGTAGTGTGGTAGCCATGAGGGCTTTGAGAAGGCGTTCTGTGGTACTCCAGCATTCCATAGCGCGTAGTAAGGAGAATCGTCGATGGGTGTGATGGACTTGGCATAGAGTAATGCCGTCGGAACAGGGAAAGTAAAAGGAGACGGGATGAAAGGAGCAGCTGGCAGGTAGGGGGAAGATTTGAGGTATGGCATAGGTTGGAAGTTAGCAGCTGGATAGATGTATGGGGCTGGCATCGGTTCCAAGAATCGCTGTCGTTGGTGCTGAGAGGGCGCCGCGTATTTATGTACGCTCGAGAGTTATGGTCGGCGGTTCCGGTCGGTGGAGGATTTACCAGCCAAGCTCCCCCACAGCCTCGGGCGGCTCTGAGTTTGTATGTGCATAGGTCATAGGTGGTTGGAGTTCATATCACGAGATCGCTAGAGGGGATGAACGCAAACTTTACCTGATTTATGTGTGGGGTGTGGTTGCAGTTTAAACGGTGTGGACGTTGTGCATGGAAATGCGACCACCATCCAAACTCGGGTTGGATGAACTCTCCATGGGAGAAATGCCCTATTCCGATCGCGGGACATCTGCCGTGAGTTGGCGATGTCGATTGAGACGCTGGTGACGGTTCGCGTGCGGACAAGTAGTGTTTTCTGACTGAACTTGTATCTCCGTAGATGTGTCACCTCCTTGCAGACAAGTCCCCGGAAGTCCAAAAAATGGGCTACCATTTACTACAGAGCGCCGCAGCCAAGTTTACGGAACATCTTGTCATCGAAGCGGGTGTTGACACGGAGGGAATTTTCAAATGTGAGCTGCCCGAGGAACTCCTTGCTGTGCTACGACAGGATTTGGGAATTGGAGAAGGGTTTGACGAGCACTCGCGCAATCTGGAGTTGTTTGCTTGCATGTATGGTCGTATTTGATCTCTTCATAGGCGCTGTGGCAACCGGTCTGACGCCCAGTCAACCATTTGAGGAGAGAGAGTGGAATAAACGGGAATATGTCGACGTATCTCTGACGACTAAGATGGTTGCAATTCGGAGCGGGTGGGGTTTGGTCTGATGAGTTCCTTGAAGGCGTCTGTTTCTTCTAGGAACTCGACAAGGGCAGGATTTTGCGGTTGTTTTCAAACGCCGGGCACGATGTGATGACGTGTTCTCGAGTTTGGACGGGTTCGCCGCACGGACACGATTGATCTTCTGTTGGTACAGATAGGGAGTAGAATTGGCCTAAGAAGGCGTGGCCGGTGTGTTCTGCGACAGGCAGAAATTTTACGAGGTTTTAGGGTAGGTGAGAGGCGGTCAGCAGGCGAAAATAAACTGATTTCTTCGATGGTATTACGCCATGATGAAGTCTACTCTTTTAGGAGGGGAGTGATCTCTTTCGAGGACGTATGACGAGGTGGTGTATCCGCTCGCTCGTTACCCCTTACGTTACTGTGTCCAGGAATCCATGAAATTTCAATGCGGTTTGCGGCATTGTTTGTAAGAAACGAGAGCATGTTGTCACGGATTCGTGGAGCAAGCTGGTGAGTGGATAAGGGGGGGGGGAAATTGTTTGAGTGCTCGAATCACTGCCTGGAAGCCAACCCATCCAACACCGACTTTGCGGAAACCATCTTCATCTTTCAGAGATCCGTCTGAGTAGATAGTAAGGTGTTTACCGTTAGTGCTGAGATTGCGTATGAGGTTGTTATGTATCTTAGCTATTTTCTTCTTGTCCCCGTCGTCGTCATTGAGGAGTCTCGATATCGTTTCTCAGTACTTTATACCCAACATTTTTGAAGTACTTGGCTTACTTGAGGGGAAAAACGCGTTCGAGCTAGACATGTGGTCTGTGGACGCTAAGGAGCTGCAGCTGCGGTATGGCACAACGCACTTACCCACACCCTCCGCATTATGTAATGTCAAGGCCCGAAATCCAGCAAATAGACTCCATGTCCGTTTCTTCTCCGTGAAGCTTTTGCTGAACAAACAGTATAGACAGATAGCTTTGAGCTTCGACCTCGCAGGCCATAGAATCCAGCGTTCTCCATAGCACGTTATTGGCAGGGCATCGTAAGTGGGTGAGATGCTCTACTTGATAAACTGACTTAGTGTTGCCGCGAACCGGACCAAGCCGAATCGATGTGGTAGTTCGGACGTACCGAGCTCGACTCGAAGTAAGTTCGCTTCGATTCGAATTCCACGTAGGTTCGATCAGTTCGACAGCGCGAAGTAGAACGAAGTATAAATCGAACTGTAACCAAAGTGGCACGTCGTACCATAATGGGCCAAGATACGGCAAAACTAATCCTGGGTGTGATATTGATGATGTCTGCATTGCTCGTGGTGTTTTACCAAGCAGGCTGGGTAGACGTACATTGCTGTGCAGGATGTTACATTGCAACTGGCAGACAGGCTGAAGGTATTGCGAGTTCGTTGCCAGGTCTTTTCATCTTTAAGTGTTGCAACACAGGCGTGGACTCACTCCGTTGTAAACTATCGTGAATTTTGCGGGCGTGTACGATAACTAAAGTAAATACTGCAACAAGGGCCCGGGATATGGACAGCAGACAGACTGATTGCATCTGCCTCGCCTCCCAAATGTAGGCTTCCACAAGCTGATAGATAGTTTCGGGAAGTCTATAATTGGGGGACGAGGACTAACGCTGTGGGATGGAAGGGGAAGGTCCGCATCATGATTCCGGGATCCGCTCCTGGCGAAGAAGAAGTATTGGATATCAAGCATGATGCCACGAATGAGCAAAGGAAAGTGTTGAATACTTGGTTGTTGGAAGCGAGGGGGGGAGGGGACGTATTGTCATAATCTTGTACAGTAAAACAATCAAGCTAGCGGCCAACACTTTTTCTGCAGTTCATCACGAAGTCCGGTGTCCCGCCCGCAAACTTTACTAATCACCTTCTCGCCTGTCCCACTGCTACGATGCGTTTCTGTATCCACAGCCCCTCCTGACGTGGAACGGGACCCCGGTTGTTGAGAGTATCGACATTGACGTTAGCATTAGTTGAATTTGGTGTTGGGACGGTAGTTGGGAGTAAAACAGAGTGGTCTTTGACTTGTGAAATGGGGACCGAGTCGGGAAGGTGGATAACATAAAAAACCAAAACTCTCCGTGGGTAACATGCAGCTCTATCTCACTGATCGACTGAAAATGGACGCCATGATGCCATAGCATGACGGGTACCGCATGCTGCTCTTTTGTCGAGCGTACTTGACAATTCAAATCCCAGCGTCGCAGCGCATTATCCAAAAGTCTTAGGGCAAGAGATGAGTCGAACTGGGTTATGTAATCGTCAGGGGTAGTGGGAAACGCATAACGAGCTACTATACATGATACTAACATTTTCCACTTCTGGCTATTTGGGCCTGAGGTGATGGGGCAGCGCTGTGTGCGAGCACGTTGAGGTCAGTATCCGTGCGAAGGGGAAAGCATGGATACGTGCTCACCGTAGTTGTTCGAAGCAATGATCAAGAGATAGTTGGCCTTGCCCAACGCGTAGAGGTGGCTCTTCTCCGGTGTGGGATATATGGGATAGACGACCTTGCTGGCGAGCAGGCAGTTGAAGGAACAGCTTACGGTGATCGCATAGTGGAAGAAGCAGGTCGGGAGGAATGAGGTCACGCCGAAGTCGAGAGCGACGATCATGCCATTCGAGTCCATCATGAAGTTCGTCTCGTGCATGTCGGTGGGGCACAGGCGCAGGCCATATTGCTCAACCTCGCTCACGAGGTCGACAGTGTCTTTGTGGCCCTGTTTCTTCAGGATCTGTGAGGGAAGTTCAGTCAGGGGAAAGTGAATCAACACAAGAGTAAACCATCGGCCATTCAAAGGAGCAAGATGAGAGCAGCATAAGACGAACAAGATGCGAACACTTACGCGATTGATGTGCAATTGCAGGTCCTGAACTGTGGGATAGGTCACCGAGGAGACGTCACCTTCAAAGAAGCAATGGTCGATGGGCCCGGGACTGACAGGTCCAGGTGCGGTGGTAGGGGCCTGGATTGCGATGAGCTCCTCGAGAGCTCTAGCGACCTGATCAACGTGGGTCTCGTCGCACGTCGAGCCGTCGATGAACTCCATGACTATGTACTGATGGCTGTCCGCCGTGATGAATGTGTAGACGCGCGGAACCCTCACATGGCCGCGGCTGCTGGTGCGGAGGAATTCGTATACAAAATTCTGGATCTCTGCCTCCCTGAACTTGACGTGATGACCAAACTTGACGAATGCCGACCCGTTGGCCAGGCGGATGGCACGAACATAGGGGGCCCCGTTGTCGAAAGCTGCCCGTTGCGCGGCGATGCACTCGGCTATGATTTCTGGGACACTTGGAAGGTTCTGGGGACGGCTGTCGGAGAAATGAACAACCTCGCGTGTCAAGCTTGGAGACATCGTGAATTCTGAGCGTGTTCGTGTCAGTCTCCCGAGAGCGACAAGCGCAGCACTGACCGGTTAAATGGGCTATAGAGGGACAAGAAAGATGGGAAGTTAGCGTGTGTTTCGCGTTGATGTGGTCACGGTCAAGGGCGAAGAGAAGTTGGTTAAAGAATTTGAACATGCCCGCATGCCGCTTACTTGGCGCCTACCTGTACCATCAAGGAGCTGGATCAGTGACCGCACCGACAAGCAACTGCACACGCGTATCACAAACTTTTACATCGACTCATTTTTCACCCGAAATCATCAAGGCCGAATTAATGCCAATTTAACAACCCCTCCGAATCTTCTGAGCTCTCGACGACCGAGAACCTGAGTATCAAAGTATCTTCAGGACTCAACGAGGGCACTGCATCGTACTTGGTCGACGACCAGCCGGTCGAGTTATCGATACGTATGCCAAACGACTGGCCACTTCAACCTCTAGTTGTGCGGGAGACAAAGAAGGTGGGTATCTCGAACGAAAAGTTGAAAGCATGGATGGTGGGAGTGACGCAGATTGTATGGCAACATGTGAGTGTAATTTATGTTTATGTCGTGTACGAGGTGAACTGCGGATGCGATTACGATTGACCTCGTCAGAATGGGCGGATTATAGATGGCCTAACGTTGTTTGCAAAGAACGTGACCCTCCACTTTGCAGGACAGGTAGATTAATGTGCGATTTGCTACTCGTGGGTCACGTTCCCTACTCCCGTGATTATCAGATATATTCATCTTTCATTTTTCTACAGTATCATCAGCGTCATGGATGTCCACAGACCACTGTTGTGCAGGTATAATACCGGGTCAGTCACGGGAGTGTCCCTTCAGCCCAGCGACGGTGAACGGCGCTGTAAGAAACACGTTCGAGTATTGGAACCATCCTTCGTGTAGTGGGGTGCGAGTCGGAATTGAATTCTATGCAATCTGCTGACAGTAGCCCAATAAACGCAATGGTGAATAGCAGGGTACAGCTTCCTGATGACTCTGACACTATCCGGTGCAAACCTGTCGGACTTGTGGAAGTAGTGTTCCGTGCGCCCTCCGGAATGGACTAACCCCCTATCCATTACTCCTGTCTATCTACCGCGAACTTTTGCACCTGGCGCGTCCGCGTCATTTGGACTGGCATCCCTTTCATACCACGCACTACACCCTCGAACCCTGCCGAAAGCTGCTTCCACTTCTAATGATCAGTGCGTGTGCACTAGTCTACGATGCTAGAACGACGAAGAGACAACTTCGGAAATGAGATTCTTGCTGTGTATAATGCTGTCGATCCCATCGAGCGTTTCGTACATACATAATGTACAAAGTTACAACGACCTGGCACGATCAGTTACTACTATACATACGTGGTACGATGACACAGGGGCCATATGTACAATCCACACAGCGATACAGGTATAGTACATACAGCAATCATGTTGTCTGGACAAGCATCATATCCTAGAACGAGAAACTCGCCAATCACGATATCATCCTCCAACAGTGCAACCCATCCACGTCGTACGATCTGACTAACCCTCTGAAGATGTGTCTGTCTCCGAGGTAGTCGACGCGCCTAACGCCCTTACCGGCCTCCAACTGATACATCTGTGGCACGCTGGAGTACCTCCGGGTATATGCACGGGCGACCTCTGCCTGTTTCCAACTGCCCAACAACGCCCAATCCGCATGGGATATCTGTCTGCGAAGGGAACGATGGATCATGTAGAGTACGTCTCCGACTGTGATAGGCGGAGTGGTTCCAGGGGGATATTCATTATATCTGAGTTCGACGTCGATCGGCCACTGTGGGATTGAAGGGTGAATGACCCGCATCCTCGTGACCGGAGGCGTGGTCGCAGCCTGAATAAGCTCGCCCGAAGAGATTAGGACGAATTGTCCCGTGCTGAGTGCTCGCATGGGCGAAAATGTTGGAGAAGACAGGTCAAAGTAAAGGTCGTTCAACGTCGAGTCTCCATTCAGAAGAGGATGTAGCAAGGAGTGGTGGCCGGTGCCATAGTAGTCCCAAGGCGAATAACGGGAGTCACCCCACAAGGAACTTATTCCCGCGAAAGAACGTGACCTGGACCTGTAGGGTGATAGCCATGAGGACTGTGAGAAGACGCTCTGTGGCACTCCAGCATTCCATGTGAACGCGCGAGAACGATAAGGGTAGTTCGACGTGTAGTAAGGAGAACCCCCGATGGGTGTGATGGACCCGGCATAGAGTGATGCCGTTGGAAAAGTAGACGGGATGAAAGGAGTAGCTGGCTGGTAGGGGGAATAGTTGAGGTATGACGTAGGTTGAAAGTAGGCAGCTGGATAGATGTATGGGGATGACATCGGTTCCAAGAATCGCTATTCGTTGGTCCTGAGAGGGCGCCGCATATATTTATGTACGCTCGAGAGTTATGGTCGGTGGTCTGGATCGGTGGAGGATTTACCAGCCAAGATCCCCCACAACCTTGGGCGGCTCTGAGTTTGTATATATGTCGTAGGTGGCTGGAGTTGATATCACGAGACCGCTAGTGTAAACATTGCGGAAGTTGTCCACGGAAATGCACCCACCATGCAAACTCGGGTTGGATGGACGGCCAAATCTCCATGGGAGAAATGCCCTATTCCGATCCGCGGGCCATCTGCCGTGAGTTGGCGATGTCGATTGTGGAGAATATGCCATCCTTGATCATAGATGAGAAGATGCTGGCGGACGGTAAGCGTGCGGACAAGCAGCGTTTTCTAACTGAACTTTAGACGCGTCACCTCCTCGCAGACAATTCCCTGGAAGTTCAAAAGATGGGCTCCCGTCCGTTACAGAGCGCCGCTTCCAAGGTTATGGAACATCTTGTCATCGAAGCGGGTGTTGACACGGAGGGGACTTTCAAATGCGAGCTGCGCGAGGAACTTCTTGCTGTGCTACGACAGGATTTGGGAATTGGAGAAGGGTTTGACGAAGACTGGAGGTGTCTGCATGGTCGTGTTTGATCTCTTCATGTGGGTACCTCCCTTTTTTGGATCTTCGAACGCAACCGGTCTGAAGCCATAGTTCAGTCGTTGAAAGTTCGATCAAGCTTCGTCAACCGATCTGAGGGGTCTCGATATTGTTTCTCAGTATTTCATAAACATTTTTGAAATACTTGGTTTACTTGACCGGAAGAACGCGTTCAAGCTGGACATGTGGTCTGTGGTCCACTATCACTATCATCACCTGTGCCCAGCTGTCTGTCCTTTACCCTTTTGGGTTTTGCTCCTCCCAGGTATCGCCGGTGTGTTTTCCCCACCCATGTTTGATGATGTCCTTCTGTATGCCGACTCTCTATGCCATTGTTGTTCGTCGTGTCAACGCCGATCGCCATTCTGTTGCAACGTCGCACCTCGTGCTGCAGTTTGAAATACCGCTGGCAAGGGTAGAAATCGACATAAACTTGATCTCGGACGTCCCCCGTGTTTGTGGTGCAGCCATTTTTCGCTGCTGATGTCTGCTAACTGGCTAATGGGACCGTGTGAAATCATCTAGGGCTGGCTGGTCCACTACGACCTATCACTGCGTGTACGAAACTACTATCCAGTGCACTTCCGGGGCGGTTTTCCCCGCCATGCTGCGCGCCTACAATCCCTTCAATGATGTCGCTCTCCCTGACAATACGGTGGCCTTTGTGTTGGCCAAGGTCTCCATACCTGTCAGTATTGCAGGTGACCCCGTGCTACTCGAGGGTATTTGCGTTGTAACTATAATCGTGGGTCCGGGCTCGGTAAGTGCTCCCGCAAAAACTCTGCCAGATGGTACATCGGCAAGGCATTTGAGGTTGTTTCCACGGACTATGTACGTGATACGAGGATGACTTCTACTGTTTGGTACGTCTATCTCGGCAGGAAGGGGGCGAAGTCAGTATTGATAAGTCACTGTAGCTGTGTGTTTGACTCCGCACACGCACGCTGGAGCAAGACTTCTCTGTCAAATCAGGATACGGTCGTTTTCTACGTTGGACGGTTTTCCGATGCTGCATCGACAGGAGGACCTCAGGTGGATCTAGAGAGTAATTCACTGAATGTGGGTGCGAAGGATTCCAAGTCCGGTGGGGGTGCTGCAGTTTTCCCCGTTTCCAAGAAACGTAAGTTCATGGCTGTCGCACCTAGGCAAGGGTATGTTATTTTGTGTGGAGGGTGTACCCATGCTTATAACTTCTGAAGAAACTGTACGCAGACACCCTCTGAGGTCGGAAAAGTTGTTGAAGGGCCTTCTTCGTCCCCTACCGCATCGGCAGCCAACGAGCGTGGTGACCTGACATCTTCTACAACTGCAACACATCGAAGTCCTCGTTCCGCATCTTGTTCTCTTACTCTCGCCGACGAGTCACCTACCAAATGTGTCGTTGCGCCGCCCGTGACCGGAGGTAAGGGGAAGGGTAAACGGGCGTCAATTCGTACACTAGATTATAGCGTCTGTAGGTTTGTGTAAGCATCCCCGATCTTGTAAGGAGCTGCACCTACGGTATGGCACAACATATTACCTACCGCGAAGTTTTCAGCCGCCATCATCGTCCGCGTCGTTTGGTCTAGCATCCCATTCATACTTCTAATGATCAGTGCGTGTGCGCTACTACTTTATGGTGCTGGAATGACGAACGGAGACAACTTCGGAGATGAAACTCTTGCTGTGTGTATAATGCTGTCGATCTCATCGAGCGTCTCGTACATACATAATGTACAAAGTTACAACGACCCTGCACGATCAGTTACTACTATACATACATAGTATGATGACAGGGGCATACTCGAGCACAGGAATGAGACAGGGGCCATATGTACAATCCACACACCGATACAGGTATAGTACAAAAAGCAATCATGTTGTCTGGACAAGCATCACATCCCAGGGCGAGAAACTGGCCGATCACGATATCATCCTCCAACAGTGCAACCCATCCACGTCGTACGATCTGACTAACCCTCTGAAGATGTGCCTGTCTCCGAGGTAGTCGACACGCCTAACGCCCTTGCTGGCCTCCAACTGATACATCTGTGGCATGCTGGAGTACCTGCGGGTATATGCACGTGCGACCTCTGCCTGTTTCCAGCTGCCCAACAATGCCCAATCCGCATGGGATATCTGTCTGCGAAGGGAACGATGGATCATGTAGAGTACGTCTCCGACTGTGATAGGCGGAGCGGGTCCAGGGCCATAATCATTATATCGGAGTTCGACGTCGATCGGCCACTGTGGGATGGATTGGTGAACGACCCGCATCCTCGTGACTGGAGGGGTGGTGGCAGGCTGACTAAGCTCGCCCGAAGAGATGGAGACGAACTGGCCCGTGTTGAGTGCTCGCATGGGCGAAAAACTCGGATAAGCCAGGTCAAAGTAAAGGTCATTCAATGTCGAGTCTCCATCCAGGAGTGGATGTAGCAAGGCACGGTGGGCGGTGCCATTGTAGTCCCAAGACGAATAAGGGGAGTCATCCCACGAGGAACCTATTCCTGCGAAAGAATGTGACCTGGACCTGTAGGGTGATAGCCATGAGGACTGTGGGTAAGCGCTCCGGGGCACCCCATCACCCCACGAGACCGCGCGAGAACGATAAGGGTAATTCGACGTGGTATCATCATAGTAGGGAGAATCGTCGATGGGGGTGATGGACCTGGCATAGGGTGATGCCGTTGGAAAAGTAGACGGGATGAAAGGAGTAGATGGCTGGTAGGGGGACTGGTTAAGGTATGACGTAGGTTGGAAGTTTGCAGCAGGGAAATTTGTAGCTGGGTAGGTGTACGGGGATGCCATCCTTTCCAGAGATTGCTATTCGTTGGTCCTGAGAGGGCGACGCAGATTTATATAGGCGCGAGAGATATGGTCGGTGGACTGGATCGGTGGAGGATTTACCAGCCAAGCTCCACCACTGCCTCGGGCGGCTCTGAGTTTGTATATATGTCATGGGTGGGTTGGAGTTCATATCACGAGACCGTCAGAGCGGATCAACGTAAGATTACCTGATTTATGTGTGAGATGTGGTGGCCGTTCAAAACAGTGGAAGGTGTCCGTGGAAATACGACCACCATCCAACCTCGGGTTGGTCGAACCGCCGAGCCTCCAGTGACAATGATGACTCTGCCATGGTAGCTGAGGAGACCTTCATGCAGTAGACTTACCATGGCTCGTTCCCATTTCAAGCTACAGATTCACATGCATAGTACACCCAACTTTAAAACTGTGCAGGCGTTAGCTCCTTCGTGTGGCCTCACCCGCGTGAAGAGCATTGTAAAGCAGTGGAAGCTGTGGATGTACAATGCATCGCTCAGCGTGAAATGATCGAAACGAGATGGCCGATTCGTGAGTGAAGTTTTTCGCGGAACATGGCGACTTGATTGTTAGCCTCGGTTTAATAATGGAATGCGACTGAACCTTAGGACAGCCTCGTCCACATCGAAGTAACGTGCCGACGTTGCCACATCCATCATCCTGAGGTGCAGATGAAACGGTGTCGATGCTCTTTAGGGCAGCTGCACCGCCACACTCTCAGCGTGCTGTGGGAAGAGAGCATCCGCTGCCTCAAGTGTAGAGGGAAAAAACAAATCGTTACGCTTGGAAAATCGGTACCGAGACCGAGCCAGACTCGCTGCGGTTTGACAAAGTCGACTCGGTTTGTTTTTATTTTTTGAAATTTTCTGAAAGCCATTTCCTGCTTTGGTCGAAAACCTTGACCTCGTGGTCGGAGCAGGCGGGGCGACACGCGACTACTATAAAGTCATACCTTTCATCATGCCCAGGACAATGAACCCCTCCCCCATCCAAGCATTCGCACCGTCAGTCGAGCTATGATGGTCAAGCCAGACACCGCGACTGCTACTCTGCCGGAACCCAGCCAGGCATTCATTCATGCAGACCACCTATCTCCCCCTGGTGGTAACGCTCCAGCTGCGTTTTTCGCCTTTGCAACAATCAAAGGTGTAGTTTGCCTCGTCCAGGGTAAGTCAGCCTTTGTAGAGTGTGTCCTCGCTGCCTTGCTGAGTTGCTCATCTACAAGTAACGACGCCTCGGAGCATGGACTCTACCTCCGTCATGCTCGACGTCTCCATATTTCGCCACGAATTTGTTTCAATGTGGCGGTTCTCGCACAGACTCCAACTCTATCCCTCAGAGATCGGGACTTTCGTGGCCATCGACGCACAGTCAGTCCGGTACGAAGAGGACAGCGGTACAATTTTCCTCGCGAAGGACTTGATGTGGCGTTTGAAAGGGTTCATGAATGCCGCCTCCCAGACCAAGGCATCCCGAAGTCGTCCAGCCGCAAGAAGGCAGCGGAGCTAGAATGAACGTTTTTGCTACTTTGCGGCGCAATCACTTGCTGAGCTGGGATCGTCGAAGCCGCTTTCTGTCATCACGGGGGGAGCTACCATCGGTGACCACCCTTCTCTTAAGGCGTGTCAAGGGCTTTACTGCTTTAACTCTTATCTTTCGTTATCTTCGAGTCGCCCCAACTCCGTTTCCTCGGTCCAAACATTGTAAACTAGTATACACGCACTTATTAGGGTGGCTTTCGGGTCGTAGTGTCATGTACTAATCGAGTTCATAAAGCTACATAGTTGTACGTTTTTATGTCGCTGTATACTAGGGTCTGGGCTTCGCTTGTGAAGAAGTAACACGGTCTCCACCGTTCTGCAGAAATCGCACGGTCTTATCCACCGTGTCAGATATGACGTAGACGGGGTCGATCGTAAGGCCCATCATTCTGTTGACATAGTCCGGCAGTATTAAAAATATATCGCTGAAAGAAGGATGTGAAGAACCCGCTGAGAGAAGTCCGAGTGAGCAGGACGTGATAAAGTATGCGGTTGACTACTTACGAATGATGTGGACCTCGTGCCGGGGAACGCCAGATAGCATACCACGTAGGATGAGAAACTCCGCTTCAGCAGAGAATTCCTCGGAACTGACAACGAGCAAGGGAATGGTAATTTGTTTATTCCATGATTGCAGTCCTGCAAGGAGTCAACAATAACGAAGGACGGCAACTTCAGCACGGACTCTTCGTGGCGGGATCGAATACGACAGCGTGACTGAAGGAGAAACGATCGTCGGCGGCGGCAGCCATCTGCAGAAAATGGTCACGGAAGTACTGCCAAGCGAACAATGATTGAACTGACCGCTAAACTCCCACCAAAAGAGTGCCCAGCCATCACAGGCGCATCGACTTTCACATTGTCCCACCCGTCCCAGTTGCTCGGTGGGGACCCAGTGGACACAAAAGGCTCTCCACGGGCCATCTGCTGCAGTGCGGACAAGACACCCTGCACCTCGGCCATACGAACCTCCAACTGGACACTGCGAAGCATGGTATCATCCGATGGCTGTTCCGTTAAGTCTATCCAACTGGTCAGACGAGAAGCCAAGCGTCAGTACCACTTCCACCGATAGGGGGGGAGAACAAGCGCACTTTAGGTCGCTCCAATGAATCCATGAGAAATCCTTTTTCGCCCCATCTTGGTTGACGATTCTGGCGTGCGGACCAGTGCCGTCCCGATGTTCTATAGCGGCAACAACGTATCCCCGGGACGCCATTTCCCCACAAAAGGATGACTGCGACAAAGGCACCGTTGCAATCGTTAACAGTTGACGCGTAGCGCAAGATGGTGGCTCACGTTCATCAAACGCGAAGATCCTGCTCCGTGACTGAATAGCACTAGTGGCCATTTCGATGAACCAGATGGGGCCTTCAGCGGGGCATTGGGTACACCCGGAAATGTAGTCCCCCATATGACTACAGCCGCACCCGCATCTGATATACAACAAAACATGACGTGTGGAACCGAGCGTCAAAAGCAGGAAATGTTGCTACGTACAAGCCATAAGCGTACAAAACCGACTGCACGAATTGGACATTTTCATCAATCCTTCGACGGTTCGACAGAGCCTAAAATAATAATAGCGTAGTTCCAAAACCACAGTCGATGATCGTAAACTGCTCTTTCTTTTTTTTTCAAGACCGTCAGAAACACACGGTTTCCACTCACCTGGGAAACCATACGACTCGATGGTCATTCGTATTCGATTCGGTGGGGTAAAACAACGTGAACATGGCAGTGTCAATGGTAATTCCGACCTCATTCGGCATGGACTTATGCTTAAATTTCCCAAAGGACTGTTTCGGGATGGGAATCTCGACGTCTCGAACGCCGACGCGGTACTGCCCGCTGTAGTGGGGCAACGTTCTAGAGAATAAGGCGCCGTAGGGTGAGCGTTGAGGTACCGCTTGAATGTGCGGCGTTGCGAAATCCTCTGAACTCGACATAAGAAAGCACGGAACTGTTGTGATTCAGAGAGAAAGTACGAGCGAGCTACATCATCGTCATAGTGGAGTCATTGGAAATAGCCTAAAATGCAATAGCCTGGTGGGGAAGAAGGGTGAGAATTAGTTGCCTTATTTGCACTCCTGTCCACGGAGCAAAGAATAGGGGCGTCTCGCTTACCTAGGTCCTCAAAAGTTTTGTTTCCTTGACGCCCTCCTCTTCGCCGTGTTCGTCACTAAGCCTCCTCTTTTTCATGTACAGACACTCTACACCCCTGAAAACCGCATAGGTAAGAGCAGCAACGACAAATGCGACATAAATCCCGCAGTCTCCTGATCCGTCCTGTGCAACGGGCCCCACATACCACGCCTGCGACATGAAAGGCACAAGTGCTCCACACGCGCAGCAGAAAGCGAAGATCGCAGGTATTCCGGTGGGCAGTAACCTCGCAGAGTCCCACGTGGAAATTGGGTAGGCGTCCTCCGTGAACGATGCACGACGGAACAGGACGTGCTCGATCAAAACGATCGCCGCGAAGGCCCCGCTCCAGTACCCAATCATACCTGACAATGAAAGTCAACACACGATAGTACGCCATAAATGTTCAATGACTTACCGAGAATGTCCACGAACGTGGTATAAAATGTTTGCGCACCGATGATGGCAACGGGTATGAGGCTGGAAAGGAACGTTCCGATTAGCAGGGTGAGTCCCCCCGATGTATATCGAATTGTACTCACACTCCCCCGGATATCAGAATGTACACCCAGCGCGGTACGAGGGCGAAACATCCGGCGATGACCATGAAACTCGTACTGAAAGTATACATGCACGGCGCGCATGCACTTGGTACGCTGAGCGCAACCAACACTGCGAGTAGCTTTCCGAAACCGCCGACGGGGATCAAAACGCTGTATAATAAACCTCCTACAGATGAGCTATCTTGGAAGCCAGCGTTCCATGCAGGCACACCGGGAGCCGCCGCCGCAAAAGCCGCACCCATGGTGTGAGCCGTAAGCTGTGACGCTCATCAGAGATGCTCATAGGTTTCGGCAGGATGAGACTTACACCAGCAGTGACAAATCCGAGATACGTGTAGAGAAAAATGCGAGAGCTAACAGCATCATATTAGCTCGTTGAGCGCGGTACGTCAAATTTTCCTTACGATGAAATGTCCGGGCTGTGGTAGACGCCATAGTCAGGACTTATCGTGCACCAACTAAGCATGCTCGCAGCCAGTGTGGATCCAAATGACAGCAAGGACGATACGTTTGGCGCTGGAACCGATACAGACTGGTTGGCGCGAAGCTGGGGATACCCAAGTGCAAGCATGACAATGAATGCGATCACGTTTGGGATCCATGCCACGCTCTCGTACCTATTGCGAAGATGAACCAAACGAGAGCGCACAGAAACTACAGCGATTTACCAATGAAGAAAGCGATATCCAAAGAACGTCACCTGGATCCAGTGATGAAAAGTGTGGATACCAATTGGCGAAGGGACTCACCACAAGCGAGATGATACTTATGATAACGATGCCCAAGGTGTCGTTCAAATGCGAGTTGACACTTGCGATCGTCTGTCCTCCGATGATACAGTTTAGGATGAGCCAACCCTGCAGGGTAAAGACGTTTAGAGCGCTGGGAATAACTGCGCCGTAATAGCTTGATTAATCGGCGGGTAAGTTCTAGCGCTTAAAACATAGAGCACACAGCGTCACTTACCCCCAAGAAAACCGGGACTGAACCATGGCGCGGGTGCCGAGTTTTGGCCCGAAGACAGCACTGATTTACCATCACATGAATGATCCTCATTCAGGAAGATCGTGTCAAAACGATCACACGTACAAGAACGCCGGAATCAGGCAGACCCTGACGAGATCCAGGTGAGTGAAGCAAGGCGAGTGGGAATACCATGCGAGTGGCAGCTCACACAAGATCGACCACGATTATCACGATGATGGAATCACGCACGCCAAGGGAGAAAAACGCTGGCCCGACGGTTCCAGTGCTAAAGCTATGGATGGGAAAGTTGACAAGTCCTGCCATCACCAGATCTTGCGATGCGTATACACACACCTGAGGATATTCATGTTCGCAGAGAACCAGACAAAGAACATCTGGTACCATCGCCTATCCAATCTCTGTTCCTTTGGGATCGGCGCGATCCTTCACACAGCATGAAATACGCAATGGTAAGTCAACGAATATGTGCTCACCCATGAGTTTCAATCCCGGAATGAGCCAGGAACCTGGTCGCACGGTACAACCAACGTAAAGGCAAGGATCCCTCTTGTACCTCGTTCTCAGGTTCGTCTCTTGCAACTTCGGTCGACCCATGAGAGGACTGGGGGACTGTTCTGTCGGCCATGTCTCAAAGCTTCTACGTCGGTCTTACGAAGAGCACAAGGCTAGGGACGGTCGTCATTGTTACGATAACTGAGCCAATCGGAAAGAGATTCGTGTTTGATGAAGAAGCAACCTCCAGGTACACGCAAGAATCCGCATGAAGTATTACACGGTAAAACTCGTAAACGCCATTCAGACGTCGGGCATCCAACTAAGGTTCGGGTGGCGGGACTACAATTATGGTTGGCCCTTCGTCCGTTTGGGGTGCACGACACCACCCCAAGTACCAATTTCTGATTTGCACGGCAGTAAAACATATCGGCCATACTAGACGTCGCCACCAGGGACAACCCCTTGGCCAGAAAGAACTCTCCGTCTGCATAGCAATCACCAACCACGTTGTCAGAGCGGTCAGCGCAACCGTCGCCTCAGCGTAGTGGCCAAGAGTTTCGTAAGTGCCGGGATTGATTTCCGCCACGTTCATTCCGAAGACACTCTGGAGGGACGGAATGGGTCATCTCATGGTCAGATATGATAGCGTACTCACTGCTATTAGGCTCGCGGGTAAGAAGACCATCGTAAGGTAGGAAATCTAGATAAAGCTGTCAGCGACGACACCAACTACAATAACCACCTAGCGCACCTGCTTCATTGCAGCAGAATCTCGCATTGATGCCTCCGTGAGCTTCTTCATGGCTCGGCTGTCTTCGATATTTACGGTTGCGAACGCCTAAACAAACAGGGTGATCGGTCGAATCAATTACGCATCCACACAAGCACCAACCAGTTGCATGACATTCTTGAGACGGTCGGATTGCATGGTTCTCTGACCCTCTAGCCGGCCAATCTCCGAAAGCAAGTTATCCACTTCCCTCGCCAGAAGCTCCGCGGAGTTGAGTTCATCCTCGTCGCCCTGCATCGCGGGATTTGGCGTGTTCTTTACAAAGTCAACGGACTTGTGGAAGTCCTGGAGGAGTTGTTGATAATATAACAAGTACGCTTGCACTTTGTGCAGTTCTCGCGTCAAGTTGATGTCGTTAGTTCCTAAAACTTGAGATTCCTGAAGCATTCATCATCATCATCGTTCAGGCGGACGCGAGAGCAGACTGTGGCGTTAACACGCACTAGCTTGTTGATGTGTCGGTATAAAACCTCGAATGACTCGTCCCACGCATATAGTGCATACCAAAGTATGGCGAGGAAGACGAACGTTGGATCTTTGGATCTGGCAAACAGCTTGGACCAATAGACACTGTCCCCCGTTCGTTGAACGAGCGACTGGAGACGCTTGGCGGACGTTTTCTTCAAGTGCGATATAGGATGATAGGATATGATAGTGCTGGAATCCTTTCTGCGGACCATATGAATGGCCAGAAGATCTTGAAGTAATATTTCGTGAGCTAAGAGGGTTGGTGGAACGTCAGTAAGCGATAACTATGTCCGAGGGTATATCGTTGACTTACTTAGCTCTAGTGGTGCTTGGGTATTGATTTCGAGGACCTCTATAGAAACGCGAGATCACGATTGACATTCTGTTTGCATGAGGGCAAGGCAACTTACCTTGCGTGGTTTTTCGCGTTGATTTTGTTGAACCGATGGATGAAACGCTTGGTGGTCTACTACTAGGGTTCCGCATGGTGCAAATGAAAGGGAGAGTGACGGTTATATCTACACGGCGGCGTGTAAGTCATGTTCTTGAATCAAGATGCTGCGAAGATACTAACGGTCTCCGAGTCCAGCCCTGGCATCTTCTTGATATCGTGAGGGTATCCAGTTCGTTGATGACGAGAAGAAAAAAGGTTCGACGTTGAAGCTGAGAGGAAAGGTTGTGAGACCGCAGTACAGAGAAGCGATAGAGTAAACCGTACGTGGTTCCCAGCATCTTCAAAACGTTCAAGGACAAATTGTCGACGAAGAATGCCCGGATTCGAATGCCCTCCGGTCGCTATTTTGCAGCGAAGCGAATAATAACATTTCAGTGGATGGACGAACTTCGAGATTTTGGAAACGAATCCTCACAGGCTGCTGCAGTTCGTTCCAAAACGAATGATAACTAGCACTGTCGCCGGTAACCGTTATAGTCTTTTCTCCGACAGTTTTGTCAAAGCTCCCGTCATCTCTCACTTCTACGGTGTAAATCGAACAAGGCTGGGAATCCGAGCAGGCAAGCAACATCCTGCTTCTCTTGACCTGATCTGGAGTCCAATTTCCGAAAAGGTTCTGAGGGTATTTTTTCCAGTGATCGGTGGGAGATGCCAGTCCGTCCGGATAGAGTGGCTCGACGGCGCTCTCGTCGACATCGAAGTCCATCCACGGCCATGGCGCAGACGGTGCAGCGTGGCGATAACTGGGGGTTCAAGGTCACCCAATCCTCCTCGATAGTACGCTCAGACCAAAAAACTCACGGAGGTACTGGTGTCCTTAACTTGACTATATCCGCTGATGTACTGGTCTCACGTTTGCCGCCACCGCTGAAATGGGAGAGGGAGAGAGGAATGCTTCGGTCTGTCATGACGTTAACGCAATGAGGAGATGAATCGAGAAGAGAAAGCGGTGACCATTGACGAGGGCGCCAGAGGAGGGGAACGTGCGTATATATAAACCATTTTTTTTCTTGCAAGGTACGGACGAGCGCTCAGGTGGAAAACCCCGTTTCGAGTATTTTAATTAGGTTCGGAACCAAATTTGCTTGGCGAATTGATGGATGGCTTTGCCGCATGTCAACTTCGTGATTTTTTGTGTGTACATACTCGTGTGTGTGTTGCGTATTCGAGATAGTGTGTAGGCGCAAGAACGAGTGTCAAGTCATCGCGGCTGTATTATTGGCCTTTACAATGGTGGAGGATGTCGATAAGAATCGATCACATTGATTTGGCTAAGTCGTCGTCTCGAAAAAGAGTACCAGTGGCACCCATGATGGACAAGAATCTACAAACGAAGATACACCAGGCTCACGTCGACACGTGTGCAGTCGACTTCCATTGCATCCAATAATTTTACTATCCCCCCCTTCGGTGGTGCCGCCACAAGCTGTTGAAGTGTACGTTTGTCAGTGAGTATCATGCGTGATTTGAACAGGGTTCTAGCAGGGCGAAGGTGTACACATTTGAATCCTTGCGGTATGCTTAGAGCATCAAACATGTGCCAAGGCAGGTGTCTCCTAGATCACAGCGCAGCATCTGCTTTTTTTCCCTCACACGGCCCGAGGCGCTAAAAAACAAACAGGTGGCCTCTTCACGGGTGCTGGCGTTATGGCGTCAAACGTCCGAGCCGGAAATACATACTATCCCCGCCGTAATGAAAGGGATGAGCAAGATACCGGGAGTGGTTTGTGACCGGACAACGATTGAAGCAACCTACACCCTGGAAATGGAGAAACGCCGCGTGTTGCCATTTTTCAACAGATGAGGAGTAAAAATTCGTAGTCCGTAGTCCGCGGCTGGTGATTGGACTTGTACTGGCCGAAGACGCTAGTGCGTAGCTTACCCATTGGGCAGTGGTGTGGATGACCGATGTCTTCGCGAGTTATGAATGCTGTCAATGGGCAACTACGTTTCCATCTAAGTTCCGCACAGAAACGATCCTTGCTAGCCCCCAGGGTGCCCCGCGGCACGGCAAGTTCCGGGGCGAGACCCACAAAAGACACAGGAGAGTAGTTAGATGTGTTGACAGCAAGGTGAGCCTTTGACAACTGGCCCAGGGCGTGTACAACGGATCGTTGAAAGATATTTTCGAGTGAATTTCAGCAGGACACATGTCGGGCCACGCACGAGGTAGATTCCAGGGTTGAGTTTGACTACCTTCCGTGCCCATCGCTCGTGAGCTCACTGTATGGTTCAAGCTACAGTTGGCCTTCGGCTGTTCGAAGGACGTGAACCCGATACCTGCTGCCCGATGGCTCTCTGTCAGTATCTTCTTCATGCTATTATCGAGATTACCCTGCGGATTATCGTCGCTTGGGCGTCGAGCATCAAGATACCTTCGTTCATGATTTGATGGTGACACTACGTGGCCAGGCTTTGATGTGTGAATTTGAACTGCAGCGTTGCCTCTTACGATCAGGTTTTACAACGTGAAGGCTGACAAGACCGAATAAAACGAAAACGCACGTAATTTCTCAACCTAACTCAAATCATTTCACTGGCTGGAAGAAACGCGAGGCCTCCTCCGCAGCAGCACCCACAGTGGCACGGAGCACGCGGTCTGAAAAAGCAGGAGTCATTAGTACCCCATGCATGTGCAGGCTGATTTCAGCGATGACCATGCGTAATCCACGTGTAGTCGCAGATGAGTCCACTGGAAATTCATGATCACATACCAACCCATCTCAGGATTCGGAATGGAGGATACAACCTACTGTATCATTTTAGGTTTACCGTATTTGACGAATAATTTCTTGCCCCGAGTAACAGCTTGAGCTGGCAGACGCTGAGAGTCGAGTCATACGACCATCAGCTGTCTCCTCACCGCTGAGAAATCTGCCATCTAATATGTTTTTGCCAACCGATTACCCCAGGCAAGTTGGGGCCAACAAAGTAATCGAGGCGGCTTTCGTTGGAAATCTTTCGGAGCAAACGTCTCTGGCTTTGCTGAAGCTCACGTTACACAAAGCGGAGGCCGGCGATGAATGTGAAGAGCCTCGCAATGCAGAAAACACCCCGTCAGCTTTTGATCTCCTCCTCGCTGCTTTTACGACACTACTCCACCGATACACTGGGGATACGGACGTTACCATTGGCTCATCATCTGCGGAGTCTAGTACACCTTTGATTCTGCGTTTGACCGTCGACCCTGCTGACACCTTCTGGACGATCGTTCGTCGAGTCCAAGATGTCCAGGAAGCGGCCAACGCAGATCCTTCGCCGTACGAAACCATTGCCGAGGTACTACATAAGAATGAAGACCACCATCCAGTCTTCCGCGTTTGCTTCTTCGACGAGACGGACAGGTTGCATGAAGATTTTATCAGGTCGACGAGGTTGATCTCAGACCTCACTATTTTCGTAACACGACCTCCGGCGACAACGCGCTCTTCTCTTGCTCCGCAGATATCCCTTCGCATTCTCTACAACTCCCTGCTCTTCTCGCCCGTTCGCATCTCCTTCATCGTTGACCAGCTCTCCGTACTTCTAAGAAAGGTCGCCGCAAATCCAAATGCGCTGGTCGGGTCGGTACCTCTCTTGACTCCCAGCCAGTTGGAGCGCTTGCCAGATCCTACTGCAGACTTACATTGGTCAGACTGGAAGGGTGCCATCACGGACATCTTCTCCCGAAATGCCAAATGTTTCCCAGATAGGACTTGTGTTATTCAGAGCATCCCTGTTACTACTCCTGGTATTCCTCAGGAGTCTCTCATCTACACCTATGGCGATATCAGGCGTGCGTCCAATATCCTCGCACACCATCTTTTGCAGGGAGGCGTCCAGAGGGAAGAAGTTGTCATGATCTACGCGCACCGCAGTGTTGAGCTTGTTGTTGCGGTCATGGCGGTTCTCAAAATCGGGGCAACGTTCTCGGTGATCGGTGAGTAAAATTACGAATTCGATGTACATCTTGCTGGATCCGGTCTCGCCCTGTAGATCCGGCGTACCCACCTTCCCGGCAGGTGATCTATCTCGAAGTTGCTCAACCTCGCGGCCTGGTGGTTCTGGCAGGCGCGGGTAAAATCGGAGTTACCGTCAGAGAATTCCTATCTAATAACCTCAAAATTCGCGTCGAAGTCCCCGCACTCGCGTTCTCACCATCAGGCGATATCCTTGGCGGACTTGTCGACGGTGTCGACGTGCTTGGGTCGCACTCCCATTTGGCAGAAACGGATCCAAATGTCATCATCGGACCAGACAGTGTTGGAACGCTGTCATTCACCAGCGGCAGTACTGGCATCCCAAAGGGCGTAAGGGGTCGACATTACAGTCTTACCCATTTCTTCCCCTGGATGGGAGAGAGGTTTTCGCTTAGTGAGGAATCCAAGTTCACCATGTTGAGTGGTATTGCGCATGACCCGATACAGAGAGACAGTGGGTGCAGTCCTTTGTGCTTGGGTTCGGCCTTGACAAGTTTCTGCAGTATTCACTCCGCTTTTCTTCGGTGCCAGACTATATGTTCCGACAGCTGAGGACATCGGTACCCCTGGCCGGCTTGCAGAGTGGATGGACGATAATAAGGTTACTGTTACCCACCTCACACCCGCTATGGGTCAGCTCCTCTCCGCCCAGGCAACTCGACACATACCATCTCTCAACAGTGCCTTTTTCGTTGGCGACGTGCTGACCAAGCGTGATTGTCTCCGCCTGCAGTCTTTGGCTCCCAACGTTCGCATCATCAACATGTATGGAACTACGGAGACTCAACGCGCGGTTTCTTACTTCGAGATACCCGCTGTGTCTGCGGACCCTACGTTCCTGGCTGCTCAAAAGGACATTTTGCCTGCTGGTGAAGGCATGATCGATGTCCAACTTGTCGTGGTCAACCGTACGGACAAGACGGTTCCGTGCGCGGTTGGTGAGGTTGGTGAGATATACGTCCGGTCCGGTGGATTAGCAGAGGGTTACCTGGACCCCGTCGCCTCTGCGGAGAAATTTGTGACCAACTGGTTTGCATCCTCGACGTCGTGGAGGGATACAATCCTCCATCCGATCCAAGGACTTGCAGGACCGGAATCGCATTACTGGAAGGGTATTCGAGATCGGATGTACCGTTCAGGCGATCTCGGTCGCTACCTTCCGGACGGCCGGGTGGAGTGTACTGGGCGTGCCGATGACCAGGTCAAGATTCGGGGCTTCCGAATCGAACTCGGAGAGATCGACACGTTAATGAGTCAACATCCGTTGGTCCGTGAGAACGTTACACTGGTACGGAGGGACAAGGATGAAGAGAAGATTCTTGTCAGCTACTTCGTACCTGTGGATGGCCCTACGTTGAGTGGCTTCACGAGTGAGATCAGCGATGCGGAGGAACCAGACGGTATCAAGAGTATTCCAAAGTATAGACGACTTATCAAGGATATCAGAGAACATCTCAAGAAGAAACTTCCAACTTATAGTGTCCCATCACGTAGGTGGATTGATTTGGATTTTGGCACTGCTAATTTTCTTCCAGTATTCGTACCACTACATCGCATGCCCCTCAACCCCAACGGCAAAATAGACAAACCAGCACTTCCCTTCCCAGATACTGCTTACGCACATGCATCCGCTGCAGGAAGGAAGTCAGCTAAAGGCGACAAAGCTCGCACTGCGAGCCCCACTGAACAGAAACTCTGCTCAATATGGTCGAATATTCTCCCGAATCCTCCAGATTCTATTCCTCTGGATGAGAGTTTCTTCGATCTGGGTGGTCACTCGATCTTGGCAACTCGTCTCATCTTCGAAATAAGGAAGCAATTTGTCGTCGAGGCACCGTTAGGTCTCGTGTTCGCGCAGCCCACTGTCAGTGGTCTGGCATCCGCTATCGACGCGTTACGCGACCCCGACTTTGGTATCGCTAGACAAGAGCCAGGGACTCCACCTGAAACGCTAGTGACCGCTGGACGGCCCTTACCGAAAAAATTGCCAACAGCTACCGTTGAGTACGGGAAAGACCTCGATATTCTCTTACCGCGCCTTCGGTCGTCTTATCCTCCCCTGTCTCCTCACTTTACTACACGTACGCTAACCGTTTTTCTCACTGGTGCTACGGGGTACCTGGGTGCATTTGTCCTTCGTGATCTTCTCCGACACGAAGAGAGAGTTCAGAAGGTCGTATGCCTCGTCCGTGGAGCGTCGGTAGAAAAAGCGCTGGACCGGTTGAGAGAAAGTTCCAGTGACAGAGGCGTATGGGACGAGGCATGGGTGACATCTGGAAGGCTGGAAGTTGTTATAGGTGACCTCGGACAGGATCAGTTCGGTATGGATAGCGAGACTTGGTCACGCGTCGCTACCGATGCAGATGTCGTACTGCACAATGGAGCACTGGTGAGTTTCTTATACTGACTAGTCACACTCGTCCTCTTCTAAGTGAAGCTCGTGATTAAAGGTGCACTGGGTATACCCTTACGAAAAGGTCCGAGCGCCCAATGTGCTTAGCACGTTGACTGCGGTAGAACTGGCTTCAACCGCAAAACAAAAGCTGCTGGTTTTCGTCTCATCCACGTCAGCAATCGACACCGAACACTACATCCGGTTGTCGGATTCCCTGGTAAACAAAGGTGGACGTAGGGGAATTCCAGAGGACGACGATTTAGAAGGGGCGAGGACAGGTTTGAAAACTGGGTACGGACAGAGCAAATGGGTATCCGAGAAGCTGCTGTTCGAAGCCGGGAGCAGAGGCTTGCGCGGCCACATCGTGCGTCCAGGATACGTCGTAGGCGACTCCAAGACAGCAGGTGAGCTATTAATTTTAACGATCGCGATCGCTTTTTATCTTACTGTTAACGCTGTTATTCAGTAACGAACACGGATGACTTCTTGTGGCGCCTGGTCAAGGGGTGTGTCCAACTTGGTCTCGTGCCTGATATCAATAATACGGTGAACATGGTGCCAGTTGACCACGTGTCACGTTGTACCACTCTGGCTGCACTGGCACCTCTTCCCGACGCACCCCTTTCTGTCCTTCATATTGTCGCCAAGCCATTGCCAACGTTCAATGACATATTGGTATCGTTGGCAGAATATGGTTTCTCCACGCAGCAGTGCGAGTACTTGTCATGGCGCCGCAAGCTCGAGAAGCATGTGCTAGAAGTTCAGGACAATGCACTGTTCCCTCTTCTTCACTTCGTCCTTGACGATCTTCCGACCAGCACCAAAGCGCCCGAACTGGACGATTCGAATACCTCTACACTATTGGATCCTCACCCTCGTGAGACCGTACCTACGGTGTCGGACGAGTTGATGGGCCTTTACTTGGCGTGGTTAGTGAGTGCTGGGTTTTTACCGCCCCCCTCACAGGAGCAAAAAAGGAAGGACCTTCCTGTTCTGGCGAGTAATTCGGTGGTGAAAGCAGCAGGGCGTAGCGGGAAGTAACATCAGTTGATGCGACAGAAGGAACTTTCGCTCTCCAGTTATTTGTTTTCAAAAACTTGTACTGCAACTAGACGCATACATACGCTAGGTCGGCTTTCGCAGACTCGTACGTAGAAAGTATCGCCAAAGTGCTGGCCGAGACGGCCCGCATGTTATGTGGTCATCGGGGCGAGTTAGCTAATCATGTTTTGCCAAGCGCTCGACTGTCGGTCTGCCAGGTGAATTTTTGACGTCCGCTGTAATCGGTACGCCCAGGGGTTGCCGACCTTGACATTGCCACGTCGTCGTCGTCGGAGGCAGAACGCTAAATAGAGTTGGTCTTTGTCTAATAACAAGTGGAGGGAATGTGAGTGGACTTCGACACCAGAGCCGTATCTTTGGTAGTGATGATGATCGGCTTGATTCCAACCCCCGCACACCGCAGAACCGCTGTCACGTTCAACGTAAATATTAGCCACCACATTGGGCAGGGGGAAGATGTCCCTTTCACCGCTCTCGTACATTCACAGCCTTGTATTGCAATCAGACAGAGGGGCGGAACTTTTGAATATGACTGTATGTAAACGTTTCAACCTTTTTCATGCAGCGGTTCGGCGAAGGCTGAGCGGTGGATACAGCAAATAGTAATTTAGCGGTCAACAAATTGGTTCCGGCATTCCGCTCAACCTACAATTATGCCAAAGTTGTTCCCTCGACACTCGCTTCTTTCTCGTGCCCCTTCCTTGAAGTGACACGTGGTGACTAGCCTAACTGGAGCTCCAGTGAAAACAGCCTGCGTTGTTTTTCCCCTACTACCTGCTGCGCTGGTGTTGTTTCAATCGGGAGCAGCAACTCTCACCTGAAGGGCCCTGGTACCATTTTTTTTCCAGTGGAGATGTTGCATCATTTCACCGAGCGGGACATCGGGGGGAGCACCGCCGTGGAGTATTATTTCAGAGTCGCCTCCATGTCCATCGCTTTCTACGAGTAAGTGCCATGTTTGCAAGGTGGTCACTATCATGATTATGATCGCGATTCGTTTTTTACCAGTTACTTCTTGACACTCCCCGTCGAATACCGTTTTTATCGCAGTCAACCTCGTATCTGGCGGATGAGGTAGTGTGGCGCCGTTATCCTGACCGTTTGCGCGAGCTGACCATCCGTTTTTGCGATCGTGAAGCCAGGCTTGCATTTTGTTTATACTGATTCGGTGGGCGATTTGCCCTTGCTTGCCTATACATCTCTCACGTCGATCTGGCGATTCTAGATACATCAGCATCGTCACGATGGTGGTCAGCAATTATGGAGCTTTTTCAACGTCGTTCACAATGGAGTCTTGTCGTCGATACTACTTCGTATCGCCCATTTTCAAAGGTGAGAAATACAGGCACTGAAGGGTGGTCTTCTCGCATGCTCAACGCGCCTAGTTCTGCAAACTATGGTGTCGCAAGCTATCTTGGGGTTCAGGTAGGACCATAATTGCAAGCTCCGTTCTGCGTGTGCTGATTCTCATCATCCCCCTAGGACCTACAATATCTCTGGGAGGGACAAACGCATTCGGAATTTTCTCCTCATATACTATCCCGTTGCCGTTACGGTGGGTCATTGGCGACATGTGTATGTTATTCAGGCTGATGTCTGCGTTTGTATAGTTTGAATGGTTTCTTAATCTATATCATCGCACACGTGAGGCTGACTATCACGTATTCTATCTTTCTGATACTGATGCATCAGTGTTTAGCCCAAGTTGTCAACGTAAGTTTTGCTAATACGCGATTAGGTATTGATGCAACTTATCTCACCTTATCACACCTTACAGGGAAGGTGAGTCACATCGATCTTGTTGGTATTGTATGCTGGCATTTTGATTGATCTCGATGAAACAGTTGCATCTCGGGTACGAGTTCGGGAAGTTCAGCAAGTTGGATTTTCTATCTAGTCGCCATCTGCTATGATCTGGTCACACTGGGTATTTCGGTCGTATGGTTATTCCAATATGAGACACACTACAGCAGGTAAGTGGTGTCCTGCTTCTTCGAATGGTGAAGCTGACTAGCCTTTCTGGGAGGAGCTTCAATCGATTAACCCGGGTCTTGCTGTACGATGGCTTGATATTCTTCGTGGCCCTGACGGGTGAGCGTCTTCCCCCTTCCATCATACGAAATGCCTTTGCTGAACGATCACAAGCTGTGAATCTACTAAACCTGATTCTGTACCAGGGGACTAATGTGGTTGCTCAGGTGAGCTTTGACAACAAATATCACGGCTGGTTGGCTCATTTGATTATCGCCGTCATAGTCCACAGCGTAAGTCATCTTGATCCCCGTGTACCGCTGGCTCTGAAGCTTGTTCTCGATTCGTGCGTTAGACCCTCACTCGGATATGCTGTGATCTGGATAATGAGCCAACGCATTCTGATTCACTTAAGAGGTGAGCGTCTCTCGGTAGCTTCGAATGACCTCACTTATAACAGCCACTTGCTCAGAAGTGGCAGCTGAAAAGGACGGACCTTCACGCAGCATCACTATCCTCACGCGACGTGTGGGTAGGGAGCGAGATGTGGAGTTAGCCTCCCGGTCACACTTCGAGTCTCAAAAGAGTCAGGTCGACCGAAGACAAAATGACCGTGGACTCGACGTTCGAATAACCGTACAACAGACCGTTACCGCTGATTATTCCGCAGAAGAACTGGGCCCTCCATCTGATAAGGAGACGAGACTCGATAACGATGGTCGGTATACGCAAGCGTAGGGAGACATTTCGTTGACCTCGTACCACCTTGCGACTGGTTTGAAATGGAATTTCTGAGGATTTGGTCCCTGGATAGATGTCATTCCCGGGATTCCTCGTGATGTGATGGTGGGATGATGATCACTGATATCGTCTGGTCAACCGTCGTACAATAATAATCAGCCACTAATTTATGCGCCGTGCGGGCGGGCAAGGGCTCCCGATTTTGTCGGTCATGTAATGAAGTAATGCGACCCTGTCTACGTGTTAATTCCGAGCTGTGTCCTTGTCTAGTTCTTAACGCGCCGACTGCCTTGAAAGGGGGCCCATAATTTATGTAAACAACGGGATATCTAACCATTGCGACCTGGATATTGAATCATAACTCCTGAAATATTTTTCCCCGATTAGAACGATACTACGTGCTGCGGCACAATCACATACCTCGCTTTAGAATCAACCAGTCAACACCACACTGGCGACTTCTGCATCGCCCATCAACTGAGTCAGGAGGTGGGCTTCTGTGTGTCCCTGTTCCTCGACTGACTTCTGCAACTTGCCCACGCCCCTCGGCATCTTCAAGAGCTGGAGCTTTGGACCGACCCCTGCCGCTTGCGACCTCTCTCCGTTGACCTTACGGGCCTTGAAATGGATATCTACCGTCTTACATATACCCTGCAATGTCGAGTAGGGTCCATTGTATCCCAGACCACCTTTAGATGGCGAAAGACGCGCTCTAGTGTCGTCGAAAATTGTGTGCACGGCAACGAGTGCAAACATGGATGGTTGTAGGTTGATGAGATCCCCGCTGATCGTTGGTATCATTCGAGCGATGGCACGACTGAAGATGGAGGTGGACGTCGAGAGCAAGGCTTTAGAGACATAAAGCGCCTCGATGATATGTGCAAGGAGCAGCATGAGGGTGAACGAACAGTTTGGGAATTTGTACTCGCTATCCAGCGTCGCGAGGGCGAGTTGCGCGTCCGCAAAGATACACGGTGGCCCCGCATCCGTAACGGTGAAAGCCTGACCCCCAATATCCGGGTTTGCTTCTCCTCTTTGTAGTTCGAGCAGTCGCTGCTCGTAGCAGAGATGACTCAAGGCGCAATTCTCCACGTAAACGTAAGATTGAAGGATATTCTTGACCCATGTAGGATTCTGCTTGCGAGCGAGGTATGCACCGCACACAATTTCGCCGCCAGGACCGAAAATCCCATTTCCAGGTCGGATACAGCCAGTTCTCAATATACCAGATGTTCCGGATCGTGATTTGTCCGCAGCTCGAACAGCTAGTTCGCCTAGCCTCTTGGAGGCAGCGTAGTTGGAGAAAAAGTGCTCGTGGCGCTTGGGTATGATGCTGTCATCATCATTGACGACTTGTACGAAAAACTCGGGTCTGGTCTCCCATGGCCACAGCCAGAAGCGAGACCGCCTGACGGATATGGATCCAGAGGAGGTGTAGATCAGGATACTAGCGCCGACCTCCTTTGAGCACGCGATAACGTTCTTGGTACCCTCGTAGTTGATAGTCGTCGAGCGCGAGAAAAGCGCAGGAACCCGTTCGTAGAAACGGATGTTGGCTGCGGTGTGGATTATGGTTAGCTCCTGTTTTTCAGTGCCTTCCTCGGGCCAAGGCGCCCGAAAAGCGTTTGAAAGGGCTTTTGCGTCCGTGATGTCAACCTTGAGGAACGTAACTTGCTGTGCTTTGCCTGTGCACAGATCGGCCCGTGTGGGTAGTCGGGCGTCCAGTACTCGGATTTTCTTGGGATCTTCTCCTCGTTGGAGGAGTTGAAGAACGATCCATCCTCCCAAGAAACCTGCCTGTTTTGAGTTGTCAAACATGAGAAACGCCACGTCGCAAGACGAAATGATAAAATACGAACCCCACCGATGACGATGTACCGACGACCCGTTCTCGGAGGGAGAAGAGGTTCGATGCACACTGGTTCTTCGCGGTGTTTCTTGAACGTATCCAGCACGCTTTGAGCTGTAAACCTGAGAGGTGCAAAGGCCTCGGCTTCTGGTGGCAAATAAGAGAGCTTCTTGTCGTTGAGGACGACATAGGTGACGACTGCGAATACGACGACCGCCGAGCCATACCAGAACTGAAGTGTCATAGTACTTGCGTAGGTCGTTGCAACTCAGAGAGAGTTTTTAAAACAATTGAAAGAATGACGGGAACGGTTTGGTTACAGCGCGTGACTCTCGGAGGCCGTGTAAGTCGCCGCCCATGGCAGTACTCAGTGCTTGTTGCTTCTCCATTTCTTGATTTGTGACGGTACAAGTTTTCACTTTCGGATGCGTTCAACCTCCGATATTTCGTGATGCGATCCTTCCTTTCTGTTGTGATGGGCGGTGAGGAACCCCCGACGACGGTGTACGTGACCCAGTGATACGATGGTGATGGTGGTCTGGATGACAGCCTCGGGTCGGTTAATCGTCGATATCATTCACGGAAAAGGATTTATTGTAATGAAGAGACAGAGATCTAACTACTCTCTGAAGACGACAAGGCACTGGGCTCAGAATCACGAAAAGGGTATTATCGCCCCCCCTGACTTTAAACCCGGTAGTCTTCAACCTCCATGTACTATCGTCTTCTGAGAAGCTGCTTGTAGTGTAGCTAGTCGCTGTTCAACGTTCAACGTTCAATTATGTAGCACCCTCAACCGCGTACCCGCGTTGCGACTTTCGTCGATCGGAATTAGACTCTCGCCGATCCGGTCAGCGAAGTTGTGAAGGACGGAATATTGGAGGGAGAGTAGAGACAAGGACAAAAAGACACGTACATCGCAGGCGAAAGTACCGCAGACGAACGAGTATCTAACACAGCAGTCACCATAATAGCGCACCTTGTACCCAACCTGGGAAATAAGGTCACTAGAAGCTAAGATATCGCGTTGCCGAGTATGACATGTTCGTGCGCCGTAGAAATGCTGTCGCACCACTATGCCTATGCTCTGATGACTCACCTGGAACTGGTCACAGCTGAGCACCTAGCACATACACAGCAAGTGCTGGCAACAGTAGGAGCATGATAACGCTCAGACAGTTCCGGTTTGTACGGTGGACCCCAGGTGTCCAAAAAGACTGAGTTTACTGTGTGTCACTCAGCCGGCACCATGCCTAGGATGGATGTTCGTTACATACCAATAGGATGCATACGGCCCACCGGTCACTTAGTCTGTAACAACCGGGGCATTGTACTGTGTTGGACTATTTGACTTTCTAGGGCAGTGCTGATACATTGCATCGAAAAAACCTCCACTCAAACTACTGGGCAGTTTTCGTTGTGAACGTTGACCAAACGTTCTAGATCTGCGCCATCGCGTTCCTCTGAGAGCCACGATGGTACGGAACGTGGAGCGAATCTCAATTCAGCACGTAGTCTTCATTCTACATGACGGCTTTCCAAATCACCTGTGGGAGGCGATCTGATCAATGCGTCAGCATCCTAGTCTCAGAACGTTCCTGTGGCTAAGTGACGCGGATAAGATGGTCTGACATGACGATACCGGAAGGCTGTACAAAACACAAACCAAAAGCGTTGAGCCAATGGGAGACACCAAGCTGTCTTACCAGCAGTGATTCAGAGGACTCTCCATTTGCGAAGCTGTGGAGAAAAATATAATGTCTCAGTTTTCTCCAGCGATCTGTGGTGTGTCCACTGTCTAATGGCTGGCAGGTGTGCGCGAGGAATAGGATCAACGGGAGAACTACCGTTGTGGGAGTGGCCAGCTCAAAGTCATAAGAGGACAGCACAGTGGCGATCCCGGTATACCCGGACTGTCCGGGGTCCCGGTGCAGCAAGTTGGCTATCCAAAATGCATCCGCTGCCTTGTTAAGGACAGCCGAATGGGAAACACTTCATAAGGGCAGTCGTCCGCTGGTCTGGTTTCAACTTTTCAAACATGCGCGTGTGTCTGTTTCCTCTGACACGCCGTGCGGTGTTCTCTCCAATAGAGACCATCGTGTTCTGCTCGATCGCTGGAACCCTGGCCTACTTGCGTGTCCTATCATACATCAAGCACGCAGCCGTCGCCGTTCCGACCTTCCCCTCTCCTGCACGCCCGTCTTATACTATCTTCCACGATGGAGAATGGATCAGTATCGACGAGGAACTGTATAAGGAGCGCCTAGCCTCTCCGGGTTCCCGGTCGGCCGAACTCCAACAAGTAATATTCTCCTCGCGTTCCGCTTCGGCACAACCTATAGACACGGTAAGTTGTCGTAGTCATTGGAATCGTACCACTACCCCTGACCCTGCGTGTCAAAGACAACTACCCACATGAAGTTAGACTGGGCAAGCCTTGGCCCCTCGCTCGATAACTTGACACATTACATATCCAATAACGTCCTGACCAGGACCGGTGAGAACTATTCATCGCTTTGCTATTCCGCCGTCAGCGCAAGTGCTGGCCGCCAATGCTTCACTAAGCTTTTGCCACGAACACCGGAGTCGTGGGTTTTGACATTGTCGTTTATGGCCGGTGCTCGGAAACCGTTTGTCGATTCCCTGAAGGCTCAGGAGGCCTTTCCCAAGGATCAGTATGGGGTTCAGTACGTTGTCGATGATCAACCCTCAGCTGCAACAGGTGAAACCAAAGGAAGCAAATGGATGGCGTACGCTGCCCGAGCTCTCGCGTCTCGCTTCGCAGGGCTAGTCAAAGTAAGTTTATATCGTTACACGTCGAGTTTCCGGTGAATATTGAGCCGGTACAGAAAGCAAACTTGCTCGACGTCCTGTTTATCCTTTCCGGGTACATCTTCATGCTTGTATCGTGCGCCCGCCTCCTCTTGCGCTCCCGCGCCTTGGGATCCAACGTTTGGCTCAGTGCAGCCATCCTTTCTTGCTCTTTCCTTGCCTTTCTACTTTCTTTACCGTTGTCGCACTACTTGAACATTCCGCTCGATCCGATCAGCCTCACGGAAGCGATGCCGTTTCTTGTTTCCACTATCGGCTTCGATAAACCCTTGCGTCTTGCCAGCGCTGTCTTTAACCATCAGCATCTTACCACTGCGACTAAGGACGGCCTCCACCGAAATGCAGTGAAGCCGGCAGGTGACGTTGTGCTGGAAGCTATGGATGAATGCGGTAACGGCATCCTCTGCGAATATGCCCTCGAAATTATGGTCCTTGCCTTGGGCGCCAGGAGCAGAGTGGGGGGTCTGCAAGAGTTCTGTGCGTTGGCTGCAGTACTGGTAACGTTGGACTGTGTCCTCTTCGGGTCCTTCTACCCTGCCATATTAACTATTATGGTCGAGGTAAGTCGTCGTCACGTGGGAGCTGGATTCGTGTCCCGGGTCAGCTGTACTCGGCACCCTGTTCATACGTTATCACTTCCCTTCTTAGGTTCGACGAGTTCAAGCCGCTCGTATCGTTACAAGGTCGCGCAGTTCAAATAACCTCACGGCTGAGGGCAGAGCGAGCTGCTTAGTACGCGCGACGCAGCCACAACAGGAAGATGGCCTTTGGAACAGGGTGTCAACTGCCCTTCTCGGAGTCAAAGGCGCTATGCTGAAACGTAAAAAAATTCCACCATCAACTTGCCAACAGAATCCTGCTGCGCGTTCGAAGCTTCTCCTGGTGAGTTTCCTATTGTCTGAGGGTATGTCCGTTGACTTGTTGCCACAACAGGTCTCAGCGTTCCTAACCCTCCATTGCCTCAATTTCACGACTACACTGACACCGTCCGCTGCTAAACACGACGATTCCACCTATCTCTCCCCTTACCCGGTAGAAGCCCGCACGGTTGACATCACCTCTCCCCCTGTTATCGACGTCTTAAAGAGCTTAGAAACCTTTTACTTCGCAGAGACTAACCCCAGCACCACCGATATCATCGCGCAGATCGCTCCACCCATATACTTCCTTGCCATCCCACCCGTCACGAATACTCTTCGCCGCTCTTCAAAAAGCGGCGAGATGATAGATAATTTCATGACAGCCTGGACCAAGATCGTGGGAGATCCTGTTTTATCAAAGTGGATCATTCTCCTTCTCGCTTGCAGTCTTGCACTCAACGGCTATCTCCTGAAAAGCCTTGCTGAGGGTGCTATCAGAGGCATTCATCCCCCGAATGTTAGGTTTTCGATTGCTGCTGATACTAGAGGAGAAACGTCGGACGATAAGGACAGCCTTCAATCGCCCGAAATCACCATTTCTCAGGCGCCCCGGTTCTCCGTTAGCGACGAGCCGGAGCATACCACTGAAGCCACGGAGACACTCCGTTCACCTGATCCCCCATTTCCCCCTCACAATTCGAGCCTCATCGCTGCTCCAGTAGCTGTCCGCGCAGATAGGGAGAGCTCTGTCTCAGCCTTCCTCCTAGATATGAGATTGAGGGCTCAGTCAGGCCCTGACGGAGAAGAGGAGTCCGCCGCAATGCCTACCGTACGGTCGTTGGAGGAATGCACAGATATCTTTGATAATGGCCCAAAGCCAGTGCAGCATGCACTGGCCACTCTCAATGATGAAGAAGTCATTCTGTTGGTCCAAAATGGTAAGATAGCACCGTACGCCTTGGAAAAGGTTTTGGGAGACCTAGAACGGGCCGTAGTTATCAGGAGGGCACTGATCTGTGAGTCATTTGATTGGTTAGTGACTGGTTTTTGACGTGTCTTCCGCAGCTCGAGCGAGTACGACCAGGACGTTGGAACACTCGAATATCCCTTACGCCAACTATAACTATTCACTCGTGCTGGGTGCTTGTTGCGAAAATGTTATCGGTTACATGCCGATTCCTCTTGGTGTTGCGGGACCCCTCAAGATCGATGGCGAGCCGGTCCATATCCCCATGGCTACTGCGGAGGGCACACTGGTCGCATCTACATCGCGCGGATGCAAGGCTCTCAACGCGGGAGGGGGTGTGACTACCGTTCTCACCAACGATGCCATGACAAGAGGTCCTGCGATCGACTTCCCGAATATCACGATGGCCGCCGATGCTAAAGCGTGGCTAGACTCCAACGCGGGTTTCCGTATTATCCGTGACGCCTTTGAATCGACGTCCCGGTTCGCAAAGTTGCAGCGTCTTAAGGCGACGCTGGCTGGCCGCACATTGTTTGTGCGCTTCGCCATCGTTACGGGCGACGCAATGGGCATGAACATGATCTCCAAGGGAACCGAAAAGGCTCTCGAAGCGATGCAGAAGCACTTCCCTGGGATGGTTACTCTTGCGCTGTCTGGAAATTACTGCACAGACAAGAAACCTGCTGCCATCAACTGGATCGAAGGGCGCGGAAAGAGCGTGGTGGCCGAGGCTGTCGTTCCAGGAAAGGTCGTTAAGAGTGTTCTAAAGACGACCGTCGAGGCTCTTTGCAATTTGAACACCAAGAAGAATCTCGTGGGTAGTGCCATGGCCGGCTCGATTGGTGGTTTTAACGCTCACGCTGCGAACATCCTTACTGCCATCTTTTTGGCGACTGGACAAGACCCCGCCCAAAACGTGGAGAGTTCTAACTGTATAACGCTTATGGAACCGTACGCGTATTCAGCCTCATGCCTCAACCTGTTTCGCTGACGTATGTCGTTAGAACTAATGCTGGAAAGGACCTTCTCGTCACAGTATCGATGCCTTCGATAGAGGTAGGCACTGTTGGGGGAGGCACGATCCTGGCTCCTCAAGCAGCAGTGCTCGAGATGCTCGGCATCAAGGGGCCTCACCCAACTACTCCCGGACACAATGCGCAGCGCCTAGCTCGCATCATCGCTGCAGCCGTCATGGCAGGAGAACTCTCATTGCTCAGCGCACTGGCTGCTGGACACCTCGTACGTGCACACTTGGCGCACAACCGCTCGCAACCAAACACTCCAAACTCGTCGAGGCCCGCAACGCCCGGACTCACAGCTGATGACTTATGTCAACGACGAGCTGCGGAGAGTACGGTGATATTATCCCCGCAGCCCCACATGATGTCCCGTACATCTTCTGCCATGTCATCACCGCCACCTTATTCGGTTTCGGAAGCGCAGGGGGGATGAACATTGGATTATCCACAGAGTTTTTACTTGTATTCGGTGCTACCGTGTACAACACTAACATCACGCTGTTGTACTATGGACTCGACATGCTGTAGCATAATCTTTGTTTTAATTGATTACATGTATGGGTACTTTACCTTACCCCGGCGACCGGCTTTTCAGTGATTGCCGTGTCTCCACATTATGAAGGCCCCTAGTCCCTGATCTGTAGCCGAACAAGCTACACCATATCTTAAACCAGCGCCTGGAAAACAAGGTCGGTGACCATGACCTTCCTATGGAGAAGCAGCTTCTCCTTACGCTTAACTGGAAGTACCACTGCAAAGTCTGTCTCGCACAGAACGGGCCGATGGCTTATCACGCAATCTTACGTCGAAGGTCCAATGGACCCACCATTGGAACGCAGACCTCTTCCAGTTTATTTTCGGGAAGAGATAGTTAGCAAGCATGCTGAACGACGGGCGTTGATTTCCCGTCATGAGCATCCAAGAACTCACGGAGGGCCAACTTCTCCAAACATGGGTGTTCGCACTCATCTCTCATGGGATTTCCAAGAATTCAGCAGACACATCGATGCGACGGCGAGAGGTCTTGCTTCTCTCGGTGTGAAGAAAGGTGATCGCGTTGGTGTTGTCATGGGTAATAACAGGTGTGGTCGTCGTTCTGTCGCCGCAGCCCCATCCGTTTCACTGAACTTAAAAGCAGTGCGTACGCACTGTTGCAGTGGGCATGTGCTAGTGTCGGTGCCATCCTAGTCACTCTCAACCCTACATACCGTCTACCCGAACTCGTGGGTGTGTTCTATGAGGTCCATGAGAACCAAGTCACCCACAACCGCTATAGGTCGAAGCTCTGAACGTCGCTGGCGTGTCTCACTTGTTCATCGTACCACGCATCCGAACGTCACGATATGTACGCGGACTGTCCGCCGCGTTTCCAGATATGCGACGCTCGACCCCGGGTAATACTGAGGCGGCCGCATTGCCTTCTCTGCGAAACCTCGTCGTGGTAGATGATATGCCTGATCATAGGGAGTATCTCGAAGAGATTGGTGACATGAAATGTGCGATTGATTTTCGTGAAATGTTGGTTTGGCGTGAAGACGGTACCGAGCAACGACGAGTAAAAGAACTTGTCGACTCGCATCGTTCCGACGAAGTCATCAACCTACAGTTCACGAGGTACGTCTTGCTATCCATGAAGAGTTCGGCGTGTGTATGTGACTGTCGACAGTGGAACGACAGGCAAACCGAAGGCCGTGTCGGTAATATCGTCCTGCCCTTCTTTACGTAGCCTGTTTGATCTCTTAGTTTTTTACCCCAGCTGACTCACCTGAATATCTTAAATAATGGACTTTCCAACGGCCGATGCATGCGCCTCACTGCAGATGACATTTTATGTGCGTTGGTCTGCTGTTGGTTCTTGAGACGCTAAACGCGTCGACAGGCAATGTCCCGCCGTTGTTCCATTGCTTTGATGAGTCCTATGTTCACACATCTATTTATGGGACTTAAAGCTCATGTCTCCTATACGCCTGGTGCTAGGCAACCTAGCTGCATGGTCTCATGGTGCCTGCGTTGTATACCCCTCCCCCGTTTTTCACCCCGAGGCGGTTGTTGATGCAGTCGTGGAAGAACGCTGTACGGCCTTACATGGTGTACCCACACATTTTCTAGGCGTATTGTCCGAAGTGCAAAAGCGGCAAGAGGCAGGAGAAAAGTTGGACCTGAGTTGCCTGAGGTATGTTTACGGCGGCATTGTCAAGGATTCATAATGCAAAAAAAAAACTGTCTGCTAGGACTGGCATTGCTGCTGGTTCGCCTGTGCCCATTGATTTGATGAACCAGCTCATCGACAAATTGAACTTGATTGATATCACGATCGCGTATGGAATGAGTAAGCCTTCTTTATCTGCTCGTTGTCGTACTTCGATTCCTGAGTTCTTGGTACCTTAGCTGAGACGAGGTAGGTTACCCATGCGACATGCGGCATCAACTCCCGTTGACTCTGTCAACAGCCCTGCATCCTTCCAAACCACACCGGCGGATTCGATCGCCAAGCGTGTGGAGACCGTAGGTCGAGTGCAGCCTCACGTGAAAGCGAAAGTCATCGATCGAGAGGGGAAGATCGTTCCCGTTGGGACACCTGGTGAAATTTGTGTTACAGGTTACTTGCTTCAAAAGGGGCATGTACAATGGTCTAGCTTTCGCGTGTGCTGGAATGATTGAGTCTTTTTCGGTGTTCCAGGTACTGGGAAAATGAGGAAGAGACGAGGAAGGTGATGCGTGCGGACCCGAAGGATCCTTCCGTAGTATGGATGTATACAGGTGATGAGGGGATTATGGATGAAGACGGTTATTTGAGAGGTAATTTTTTCATACTCTCCATGATGGACAGTTCCTGATTGGCATTGCTCTCGTAGTTGTCGGGAGAGTGAAGGTAAAGCAATGATTGTCTTATGTTCTACCGCTGGCCCTGAACTCATTCGTCGTAAGGACCTGATCATTCGTGGTGGAGAGGTTAGTGGGTTCGAGATCCAAACTTGGCGTTATTCTCGTTGAATCCTTCTTCAAGAACTTGTTTCCGGTTCAAATTGAGAATGTGCTCGTGAATCATCGATTCATACGCGAGGCCGCCGCTGTCTCAGTTCCAGACGCGGTATACGGGGAAGTTGTTGGTGTATGGATCGTCCTCGAGGCCGGCGCGACAATGACCAGAGAAGAAGTGCGAAAAATTGTGTCGGACGGAATGAACCCACAGGTAATGATGCCTTTTCCCTTGCGTTAGTCCGAGATTTTGATCGTCTGTCTTAGAATTCCCCTGACTGGGTGTGGTTCATCGGTGAACCCGGCATCGCGAAAGAACTCCCAAAGACGGGTAGTGGAAAAGTAATGAAGCATGTCTTACGGGAGTGGAGCAAACGGCTCGCCTGGGACAATGTTGGAAAGATATCCAAGTAGTTACTTTGTAGTAGTTCTACGATCCACGCAGGTACTAATTACTACAAGTTCAGAGCTCGTTCGTCACTATCATCCGTATGGTGGCAGATTGGTGGGACAGAGGCTTTGGTTGCTAATGGTTGATCGTCCCCAAGGAATCCAGGTTCCTGCTGCTTCAGAGTGATGGAGAGGCTTGCGGCTTGTTCAGAAACCAACAGTCAGCACCATTATGTATTCAACTAGTGTTTGAGAACTTACCAGCGGCTCACGGGACAGACAAAAATCGCGCATGGTCATTTTAGCAACCGCTGCCATGTACTTCCCTTTGACAGTTTCTGGCTTCTGGATGACAAAATGGGCCTTCAAGAGTCGATCTACCTCTGCATCACCAAGATATCTGCGCAAAGCAGTTTCGTAATCCTCGCAAGCAAACTCAGTACTGTGAGGAAGACCTGCTTCTTCTGTAGCAGCTCTATGAACTTCTCGGTCATGCTCTTCACATCAGGTGCGGGCATAAGATACGGCGACATCTAAGTGAGTTAGCAATGCAGATGGACCCTCAACATTATCATAAGACCTACCACATACTTGCTTGCCTTTTGCAATGCTTTCTGGTAGTCAGAAAGCCCAGCTATGTCCTCTTGGTTCTCAGAACCAGCAAGTCTCTCCTCTCTCTCTCCACGGGGTTGCGAACTTGAAGGACCAGAGCACGCCTGGTTTACTCGTAATAACCCATGGTTCCCATTCCAGCCACGAAGACGCACGTGAACTTGAGGCTGGATGTTAGGAATAGGCGTCTGGAAATCCATCAGTGCTTGATGAGTGGCTTGCGACGTTTCCTCCGGTGAAACTTGAGCTTGGGTGATGTCGAGAGTGCTCAGTAGTTGTGTGACCGTTACACTCGCTTCAGGGGCTTTATAGCATTTGGCAATCACCGTGCGAACTTTCTAAACGACTCCGAGAAAAGTGGGCCGACGGTACATCGGAGCACCCAACGTATGACCGCAATGACTACGTCAAAGCGAATTCGTATCTTCACCACTGAGGATGTTGCCAACCATAAGTCTGCGGGCAGTTGTTGGGTCGTCCTCCGTGGAAAGGTCTATGATGTGACCTCGTTTATCCCTGACCACCCAGGCGGCGAAGATTTCATTCTGAAGAACGCCGGGACAAACGTGGAAACTGTCATGAAGGACAGGGACTTGCACGACCATTCGGATGCAGCGTATGACATGTTGGAGGAGTACGTGATCGGTCGTTTGGGTACTGAGGCGACGACTGTCAGTGACGGTGTGTAACACTCTTTGCTCTTGCGGAATGTTTACTTGATAGCGAACAGACTGGGAAGCTACCGACGACTTCAAGCCGGAAGACACAGATTCCGCTGAAGACTTTGCCAAAACGCAATTCCTCGATTTGCAGCAACCGTTGCTTTGGCAAATGTGGCAAGCGAATTTCAGGTTCGTGGTCTTCGTTTTGTTACTCCAACGAACCTAAGGAGACCCGTAGCAAATCGTACTATCTCAAGCAAGTTCACCAACCGCGTCACTTGAAACACTCGGCACGCTTGTTCGGTCCTGATATTCTAGAGGTACGAATTCCCCTTCGAGGCGCATTTGTTTTGTTCTAACCATCTCACTAGATGTTCACTCGCACGGTATGGTATGTCGTACCTATGGTATGGCTACCCATAGCCATCAATTTGTTTGTGCGCTCGATGTTGCAGTTTGCCATGCCATTGCCGTCGTTTTGGGATAATCCCGTATACCCTCTCTCCAAGCTGTCTTCACTGACGTTGGGCATGTTCATAAATACCCTGCCGTATTTCTTCCTCGGCAATCTTATCTGGACGTTGCTGGAGTACGGGATGCATCGCTTCCTCTTCCACATCGACGAGCTCTTGCCCGACAGTCCTGTCTTTCTGACACTGCATTTCCTACTCCACGGCATACATCATTATATGCCAATGGACCGGTAAAGCAAAAACCCGTTCCTTCTTAGTTAATGCTGATGAGGAATTCAGGTTGAGGCTTGTCATGCCACCTGTCTTATTTGCAGTTTTGCAAGCGCCATTCACTCGTCTGGCATACATATTGTTCCCGACACCCGTTGCTAATGGTATAATCTCCGGCTCGTTCACTTTTTGTAAGTGGTACTGTTCTGGCTTTTGGGCTATCCCGTTGACGACTGTGGGCGGAAGATGTCCTTTATGATTGCATGCATTACGCGTAAGTACGGGCTTGGGTCTTCCTGACTTACGGGCCGACCTATTGCAGATTACACCATACGATGCTCCCCGCCTACATGCGCGAGATGAAGAAGTACCACCTCGCTCACCACTACAAAAACTTCGAGCTCGGCTTTGGGGTTACGAGTGCGTCTTTCCCCGCCATAGCATCTTGTAACTAAATTCCTGAATGGTTTGTCAGGCAAGATATGGGATTGCGTCTTTAACACTGTTCTTCCGGTTTGAACTGGGTATGTTTCCACCTTATCATGGTGTTCTTCATATACGTATACATGTGTCGTATTTACACATCCCCTTACCTACGTTAGAGCTTTTGAGGAATAATAACACGGACACGGACACCATTGTCCTGGTTTACATTGCATGTCTAGTAGTTTTCGAGGTATGGGACGGCAATGACACCCTGCACCGCCACAGACCAAGTTCAGAATTTACCCCGGACTCGATAGACATCCTCATTCCTCACTGCAATGCCGGGAAAGGCGAACTTTGGAGTAGACGAGGCACTGCTATTGAAAGCTTATAAACTATCTAATCTCAATCCCGGGTACGTTCTTGTAAATCACATTTGCGCATTTGGACCCATCGACACTTGCAGCAAATGGGAAGAGGTCGATCACGACGCGGAAGATGTACCTTCGGATTTCTTGACCGCGACGGGGTCAGAATATGACGGCGACCCTCTTGGTCTTGGTGGTGTTATCGAGTGTGCAATATGTTCCTCTCCGTTTGTGCGCAATCGCTAACGATACACAGTCTTACGGGCCTGGATACGGAAACACGTATGGCTCCATGTTGGCTATTCCATCATTTTCTCATGTCCTGTCCAAGGGTCTGCGGTTTCCATTAATTCCAAGGCCTTCGATCCGAAGATCTTCCTGTCTGTCGCCCACCCCAATGCCACTTACCAAGATCTCGCGGCTGGAATGTCCAACCTTCAAACTTCCATAGAAGCACGATCCGAACAGATACGCATTCTCGTCGAAGACAATTTCGATCGCTTTGTAGCGGTTAAAGCATCTACGGCTGGTATGCGTCGGCAATGAAACCCTGTCAGTTGCTCATGCACCCGATAGCGCTCTACGCCGAGATGCGGGAAGGTCTTCTTTCTGATGACAGTGAACTCGCATCAAAGCCACTGACAGACTACCTAAAGCGTACTGCTCACGCATGCCAACCCTCTCTTGAAAAGCACTGCTGACGAATTCGTGGTAGGTGCTGCGGTGAAGGCCAACCAAGTATTTCTCCCGGTCTTGGAGAATTCTGCTAAAGCTCAGAACCTTCGCACGACTCTCTCGGTTTTTGAGCGATCCAAGTTCTTTTTCAGTCTACCTGGCACCCTCGTTGAGTGCATCGAAGCTGTCCGTTTTTCTAAGTCTAGTGTCATTTTGAGCTCATTGGCTAACGCTCATCTCGCAGGGGAAGTACGAGGCCGCTCTCCGAAATTACAAAAAGGGAAAGTTTCTATTAGACTCGCGGCCGGGTCAAATAATACCTGTCGAGTCTGGAGAGGGAAAACCTGTGTCCTCTTCGGAGCTGCAACAGAAGCGAATCTTGGAAAGAGTGTGGTTAAACGTGGAAAAGGTCATGGAAGAAATGAAGTCTCAGCTATTATCCAAACTACGGGAGTTCGGACGCAGTGCTGAAGAGCAGGAGAAAATCATCGAGTCAGTGATGCTGAGACGCTTCTTCCAAGTGACGCTAACTTGTTGCCAGGATCTTATTGGAATTGAATCCTTCGCAGGATCCTATCTGGACGTACTTTGATAGTCATCATAGCCATGTCTTGGACAAAATGAATGCTACATACCGCGCGGGCTTAGCCAACGTCAGAAGTAAGGCAATTTTACGGCTTTCCAGATGAGTCACTGATCACCTTTGAAGCTGCTTTGGACCAGGATGCACCAGATACAAGTGGACCTGATGTACCGAACGCGTCATTGGCATCTCAGTTAGGAATATGCTTAGCAGCACTGGATACCAAGCAGAGTGACTTGACAATTCGTGGGTGATCTTCTACTCGCTTCGATCCGACTGGGTTCATTGCCGAATAGCTCAGGGAAGAGGTCATGAAGTTTGGGAAACTATCTTGGAGCTGGTTAAGAGCGTCTCTGAGGATTTGTTATCTTCGCTCCCGAACTTTTGGAAGGTTGCCAGGAGTTTTTTGGATGGCAAGTTCAAGAAAGTGAGTCCTAATTCTCAGGTTCTATGTCCAAATACAACCAAGATGACAGCCTACTAACTCCAGACGAAGTGCACAACAGTGCAAGCAGATGGCACTGGACATTGTGAAGCTTTACATCAATCTCTTCTCAGAGTTTTTTATTCTCTCTGATGCTGCTGTTACTTCACCAACCAACTCTGATGGGAAATTACCACCGTTCCTCCCGGTTCACTCGAATTCCCTGACTTCAGCCCATTTTATCATGAAAATTCTTACCGAGATGCAGGATTGTGCCAATGAAGTGACCGCCATGGATATCGTCAAAGAAGCGGGTATCAGTCTCAAAGGCTTCATGGAAAGTGCCCGATGGAAATTCACGGTCGTACTCCTTCGGACTTGGTTACGCGGTAAATATCGCCTCCTTTTTCGGATTGTGGAACTGACTAATGGGTTTAGATGCAAACCTGCTGCATCATCTCGAGTCTTGGGCCCCAGCTATGACGGATTCGTCTGTTACACAGTACATGTCCCTATTCGAGGTGTTCCAACGGCACATGACGTTGTCGGCACTGAAGATAGCTGGTGGCGTGGATTTAACAACGACGGCTTCCTCTTTGCGGACTATTCAGCAAACGCAGCTCCCTTCCACGTTCACTAATAGGATCACTAGAGCATTTTTGGATGCTGTGTATGCATTTCTAGATGGCTTGGTCCGTCTCACCTCTGGCGATCTTCTGGTGACTGCGGAGCGCCCGGCCGCTACCACAGGTCGATCAATGCCATCTAAGCCATTTGACTTCCGTGACGCGGTAGGTGCCACACTTAGGGGAGTCGGTAACGACGGTTCACATGGATTGATAGAATACTCGGGTACTGATTGTGCTCTCCAATTTCGCATACCTTTCATCCACGCTTATCCCCAACATGATGTCTCAACTGGAAAGCGTGTTTGGCACGTCCACCGAAGAGGATCGCAAGGTTCCTATACTGGAATTTTATTAGCGAGCCGACGCTAACGACTGCGTATAGACGCTTGTGAAGGTTGTGCAGGAGCTGGACAAGACCCTGTTCGACGGATACGTTAAACCTAAATCCGCAGCTGTAGCTTCCATTCTGAAAGAAGGCATTCTGGATCCTCAAATGGATTGGTATGAGACTCCCCAGCCGACAGGTACGGCAGTTTAGATTATGTACGATCACGCGTGGATTACTCAAGGCCGTCACAGAAATCAGACCGTACATGTATAGGGTTTTAATGACACTTGTTGGTATCCACGCCCAAGTCAGCCACATTGCGGAAGGGTTGTTGGACCGAGTGCTTTATGCAATCGTGGACGGTGCCGCGGAGGAGGCCTTGCGTTCATTCCAGCAGGTGAAACGGTTCGGGATGGGTGGGATGTTACGTGTATGTTTTCATCTAGCTCTGGTTTCGTTCTCATGCACGTTGTGAACATGATTCTGACAGGCCACGCTGGAGATCGAATTCATGCATCAAACCCTGGCCCGCTACGTATCACCATCAGCTGCCAAGACACTCTCGGAATTATATACGAAGATATCGCAGGCCTACGCTCGACGCTCAACCGACGACAATCTGCAGGGGAATCTCGACAGCGTAAAGAGGATACTGGCAGAGAGCCGTCGGGCGACAGGTATCGAGTTCATGTGCTTTAGGCAGACGAAGAGCAAGAGTAGTTCGAAATCTACCCCGGGGAAATCGCGAGCGAAGGGTACGGAAGGTAGCCGAACGACTGGAGGGCGTCGACCCCCCGCGCAGACGTAGTTCATTCATATAATCTCCACTCACCCCTGGAAGCCGCGTCTCTCTACCTGATGCGAGATCTGGCAGGTATCCTGTCAGAGATGTCCTCGATAATATGTCTCGGCCATCCGTTGTACACGCCAGGGTCTCCGTTGTCTAAGGCTCAACGACGAGAGATAAACGACTTTTTGGTCTTTTTTGCAATATCGGCTTATTATAAGTCGCGCCGCTCAGCTTTTGCATTTGACGTGTTGATACCAGCGGCCTGGAACAACGGAGGGTACTAACCACCGAGCGGCAGGCGCGCGCTTGACTCATAACAACGCGTGTATCTATTTTTTTGGGGGAATACTTCCTGAGTGAGCTGTGCCCAGCGATGTCGTCGCACCTTCGTTGGAAGTGGAAATTTTTAAGTGACTAGCCATCGGACGCCAGACAACGAAATATGCCTTGCTGTCTGTCGTAACACAGAGCGTCCTTCGTCCCCGGAGTTTGTGTTGCTCCTTGCCTCGTTCCTTATCCGTGCCCTCCGGTCTATCTTAGTTACGGTGCTTACATTCCTTACTATGACGGGGATAAGCGCGGTAAGTAGTAAGTGGACCAACATCCCATTCATCGCGCCCCCGTCGGCGGAATGGCACGCAAGGTCTGCTTGGTGGCTCGTTGACAGGTAACATGCACCTACCTCACCTGCCAATCACTGCTTCGAACCCTGTGAGAGAAGCAGGTGTACACCGAGATCTATGGGTCAGCCACATGTTTGATGTTATGGCGTTCTAATGCTGGAAATCCACACTGGCGCTTGTTGTCATGCATGGACGGACTACACCCATGGGAAGGAGTGCCACCACCGCCTGACTTGAGGTGACTCCGGGGCTCATACAACGGTAAGGCCATGTATAGCTTGTAAAAAAGCTCAGCGAGTGTGTTCAATCCTGACATCTTTTCTCTAGATGATCATCGGAAGACGGTTAAAAACGACCGTGGCCCAATCTGCACGAATTCCACAGGCCAGACCAGCGCCTGTCCACCGACATACCATAGTTTGGTAGCCGTTGCATTTCTCAGATCACTCGGAACACAAATACCCGAAAACCGACAGGCGGCAGGCAATCTTTCATTTGCCAGATTCCGATGCTGAACCTTAATTGCTGTCAAGTGAACAGGTTTCTCCACTGGGCGCTCGTCTGGACTTTGCAACAAGTGGGGTATGTATATATATATCCCTTTGCTTCCGGCGCCAATGATGCTGACCCGCCTGTTCGCTGTTCACTTTCTCATTCAACTGATGTTATGGCAGACCATAGCATTCGTCTAGCCCTCTACAATGTTTTCAATGGAAGGAAGTTTTTGGGCAGTACTCAAGCAGATATCCCGAACCCAAGGAGACCGGTACCACAGTGGGTCCGCTATACATCCGTGAACTGAAACGGGATTGGTGATACGTTCTCAGCTATCGCCATGCTTCACCGTCCGCACCCTGGCCATGGATGGACTTCGATGTCGACAAGAGTGCAGTCGAGCCGGACGGGGAGCAGAGTCCACCCTCTAGTCCTTGGGCAGACTATCCTCGAAATCAGTTTGGGAACTGGACCCGGGACCAGGTCGTGAGGAGCAACTTGTTGACTAGCTGCTCATCTTTCCGGTCTTGTTTGATCTACGAAATGGAAGTGAGGGACGCTGTGGACTGCACCAAATTTGTCGGAGAAAAGACTACGACTATTACTGCTGACAGAGCTAGCAGTCAGGCATTTTGGGACGAACTGCAGCAGCCTGTGAGGATCGTTCCGAATGTCGAGTTAGTCTAGATTGGCTGAGTCATCTGCTTCGCAAAATAGCGACCTGAGGGCACTCGAATTCGGGCATTTTTCGTCGACAGCTTGTCCTTGGAGGTCTTGAAGATACTGGGAACAACGTGAGTTTACTCCATCATGTTCCTCTACTACAGTCTCGCGACCTTCCTCTCAGCTTCAATGTCGAGCCTTTTTTCTTCACGTCGTCAATGAATTGGATACCCTCACGATACCAAGAAGATGCCAGGGCTGGACTCGGAGACCGTAAGCGTATTCAAAGTATCGATTCGAAGCATGACTTACACGTTGTATAGACATAACTGTCACTCTTCCGTTCGTTTGCGCTATGCGGAAGTCCGGTATTAGGCCAGAAAGCATCTCATCTGTTGGCTCGGTTGATCCCTTGCGGAAGGCTACACGCGGTATGTCGCCATCATACAACCAGAACGCAACTGTAACTCGTGTTTCTAGGAACTCCTGAAATCAATACCCATGCGTCACTAGAGATGAGTAAGCGGCAAGGTCTTTGTAGCACAATTATTCTATGTTAACCTTCCACGACGCTCTAGCCCACGAAATATTACTTGAAGATCTTTTGGCTATCCACATGGTCCGCAGAAAAGATTCCAGCACCATCATTTCTTACCATCCCATATCCCATTTAAAGCAGACGTCCGCCAAGCGTCTCCAGTCTCTCGTTCAAAGAACAGGGGATAGTGTCTATTGGTCGAAATTGTTTTCCAGGTCCAAAGACCCAACGTTCGTCTTCCTCGCCATACTCTGGTATGCGCTATATGCGTGGGATGAGGCGTTTGAGGTTTTATACGAGCACATTAACAAGCTAGTGGGTGTTGACGCTACCATCTGTTTTCGCGTCCACCTGAACGGTGGTTCAGGAATCACTGGTTTTAGGAACTAACGACGTTAACTTGACACGAGAGTTGCACAAATTGCAAGCATACTCATTGCATTATCAACAACTCCTCCAGGACTTCCACAAGTCCGTTGAGTTCGTGAAGAAGACACCAAATCCAGCAATGGATGGTGATGAAATGAAGGACAGTTCTGCGGCGCTATTGGAGAGGGAAGTGGATAACTTGCTTTCCGAAATAGACCGACTAGAGGGTCAAAGAGCTATGCTGTCTGGTCGTTTGCAGAACGTCATGCACCTGGTTAGTGCTTGGTCAATGCGTGAATATCTGATCATCGTTATCCTTTGTCAGGCATTTGCAACTGTGAATATCGAAGATAGTCGAGCCATGAAAAGGGTGGGTTAGTTGGTTGTAGCTGGTTTCGTCGCCGACGCCTTTTCTAGATTTCGTATCTCACGATGATCTTCTTACCGGCGAGTTTGATGGCAGTAAGTACACAGTCATATCTGACCACGAAACAACCTATTCCATTCCTCAGAGTGTTTTCGGGATGAACGTTGTGGAAATCAACTCCGGTAGTCATGAAACTCTTGCCCGCTATGTTGAGGCCACGGTTTCACTGACTGTTCTAACCACGTGGTTGGTGGTTGCTATGCAGACAGAAAGTTCTTTCTGGCCAAAAGGGAGTCCGTGGTGGCACCGTCTAGCATGGCCGATATTTTTCACTGCCACACGCATGAAGGAATCGTACCTCAGAGACAATCGTCCATCCCAAGTCGATCAACAACGAGGTATGGGCTTTGTGTAATGTTCTTATGACACTACCACATCCTTCACTGGATGTATGACGTCGTACGATATTTAATGAGCAGCATACTTGCGCATTGGGAACAATATTACATGCCGTTTTACTGGTGCCCGAGGTAGCCACCACGCGTAGCTTCAAAGAAGGGCAGGACAAAGCTAATGGAACTGGTCTGATTGACGGGAACAACTTTGGCATGTAGTAGGTCGTGCGAAACGCACAGCCTGCGACGAACGCCACGGAGCTAATCGATACGAGGCGCTCAAATAACACGAAAGGAAGAAAGGTATAGGGAAGAAACAGGCTGCGAGACCCGCAGCCCACCTGATGAGTTTGGCAACTACAAATACAAACGTGATGAAAGTAAGTACGAGGACACGAACTACGAAACCAGGAGCAAGGAAGCCGGAAGAAATTAGACTGATCACAGCCACATTCAAAATTCTACTCCACATTTCCCGACCCAGACCAGTTTGATCGTAAACCTAGCAGCGCCTCTGCAGCGGTGTGGGGGTGTGACTTGCCCGGATAACCATCTCACAGGGACCACCGGCATCACTCAAGCAAGGCAGCTGCCAGCGGAATATGATTAGCCAACTCGTCTCTTTCAGTGACATGTGGGTTTCCTCAGCCAGGATCCCTCTAATATACCTGAGTTCGGTGTGAGTCCAGCGAGTGCTGGCATGACCGTTTACTTGCAGTACAGGTATAAGAACAGAATAACCGAGAGCCAAGTTCCTTCTTTCAGACCAACTTTTGGATTGCTGCTGGTGCTACTTCCCGCTACGCCCTCCTGCTTTCGCAACCGAGTTATTCGCCGGGACAGGAAGGTCCTTCCTTTTTTGCTCTTGTGAAGGGGGCGGCAAAAAACCAGCACTCACTAACCACGCCAAGTAAAAGCCCATCAATTCGTCCGACACCGCAGGTACGGTCTCACGGGGGTGAGGATCCAATAATGTAGAGGTATTCGAGTCGTCCAGTTCGGGCGCTTTGGTACTGGTCGGAAGGTCGTCAAGGACGAAGTGAAGAAGAGGGAACAGTGCATTGTCTTGAACTTCCAACACGTGCTTCTCGAGCTTGCGGCGCCATGATAAGTACTCGCACTGCTGCGTGGAGAAACCATATTCTGCCAACGATAGCAAAATGTCATTGAACGTTGGCAACGGCTTGGCGACAATATGAAGGACAGAAAGAGGTGCGTCTGGAAGAGGTGCTAGTGCAGCCAGAGTGGTACAACGTGCCACGTGGTCAACTGGTGCCATGTTCACTGTATTGTTGATATCCGGCACGAGACCAAGTTGGACACACCCCTTGACCAGGCGCCACAAGAAGTCATCCGTGTTTGTTACTGAATAACAGCGTTAACAGTAAGATCAAAGGCCATCGCGATCGTTAGAATTAATGACTCACCTGCTGTCTTGGAATCGCCTACGACGTATCCTGGACGTATGATGTGGCCACGCAAGCCTCTCTTCCCGGCTTCGAACAGCAGCTTCTCGGACACCCATTTACTCTGTCCGTAGCCAGTTTTCAGACCTGTCCTCGCCCCTTCTAAATCATCGTCCTCTGGAATTCCCCTCCGTCCACCTTTGTTTACCAGGGAATCCGACAACCGGATGTAGTGTTCGGTGTCGATTGCTGACGTGGATGAGACGAAAACCAGCAGCTTTTGTTTTGCGGTCGAAGCCAGTTCCACCGCAGTCAACGTGCTCAGCACATTGGGTGCTCGGAGCTTCTCGTAAGGGTACACCCAGTGCACCTGAACAGAGTGACGAGCTTCACTTAGAACAAAGAGCGAGTGACCAATCAGTATAAGAAACTTACCAGTGCACCATTATGCAGTACGACATCCGCATCGGCAGCGACGCGAGACCAAGTCTCGCTATCCATACCGAACCGATCCTGCCCAAGGTCACCAATAACAACTTCCAGCCTTCCAGATGTCACCCATGCCTCGTCCCATACGCCCCTATCACTGGAACTCCCCCTCAGCCGGTCCAGCGCTTCTTCGACCGACGCGCCACGGACGAGGCATACGACCTTCTGAACTCTCTCTTCACGCCGGAGAAGATCACGAAGGACAAATGCGCCCAGGTACCCCGTAGCACCAGTGAGAAAAACGGACAGCATACGTGTGGTGAAGTCAGCAGAAAGCGGAGGATAAGACGACCGAAGGCGTGGTAAGAGAATATCGAGGTCTCTCCCGTACTCAACAGCAGTTGTTGGCAAGTTTTTCGGCAAGGGCTGTCCACCAGTCACTGCTAGCGTTTGAGGTGGAGTCCCTGGCTCTTGTCGAGCGATACCAAAGTCGGTGTCGCGTAACGCGTCGATAGCGGATGCCAGACCACTGACGGTGGGCTGGGCGAACACGAGACCTAACGGTGCCTCGACGACGAACTGCTTCCTTATTTCGAAGATGAGGCGAGCTGCTAAGATCGAGTGACCACCCAGATCGAAGAAACTCTCATCCAGAGGAATGGAATCTGGAGGGTTGGGGAGAATATTCGACCATATGGAACAGAGTTTCTGTTCGGTAGGACTCCCAGTGCGAACTTTGTCGCCTTTACCTGACTTCCTTCCTGCGGCGGACGCATGTGCGTAAGCAGTATCTGGGAAAGGAAGTGCTGGTTTGTCAACTTTGCCGTTGGGGTTGAGGGGTATGCGATGTAGTGGTACGAATACTACAGAACAATTAGCAGTGCCAAAGTCCAAATCTGTCAACCTACGTGATGGAATGCTGTAAGTCGGAAGTTTCTTCTTGAGATGTTCTCTGATATCCTTGATAAGTCGTCTATACTTTGGAATACTCTTGATACCGTCCGGTTCCTCCGCATCGCTGATCTCACTCGTGAAGCCGTTCAAGGTAGGGCCATCCACAGGTACGAAATAGCTGACAAGAATCTTCTCTTCATCCTTGTCCCTCCGTACCAGTGTAACGTTCTCACGGACCAACGGATGTTGGCCCATTAGCGTATCGATCTCTCCGAGTTCGATTCGGAAGCCCCGAATCTTGACCTGGCCGTCGGCACGCCCAGTACACTCCACCAGACCGTCCGGAAGGTAGCGACCGAGATCGCCTGAACGGTACATCCGATCTCGAATGCCTTTCCAGTAATGTGATTCCGGTCCTGCAAGTCCTTGGATAGGACGGAGGATTGTATCCCTCCACGACGTCGAGGATGCAAACCAGTTGGTGACAAATTTCTCCGCAGAGGCGACGGGGTCCAGGTAACCCTCTGCTAATCCGCCAGACCGGACGTACATCTCACCAACCTCGCCAACCGCGCACGGCACCGTCTTGTCTGTACGGTTGACCACGAGCACTTGAACGTCGATCATGCCTTGACCAGCAGTCAAAATGTCCTTTTGAGCAGCCAAGAAAGTAGGGTCCGCGGACACAGCGGGTATCTCGCAGTAAGAAACTGCGCGTTGGGTCTCCGTAGTTCCATACATGTTGATGATGCGAACGTTGGGAGCCAAAGACTGCAGGCGGAGACAATCACGCTTGGTCAGTACGTCGCCAACGAAAAAGGCACTGTTGAGGGATGGTATGTGTCGAGTTGCCTGGGCGGAGAGGAGCTGACCCATAGCGGGTGTGAGGTGGGTAACGGTAACCTTATTATCGTCCATCCACTCTGCAAGCCGGCCTGGGGTACCGATGTCCTCAGCTGTCGGAACATATAGTCTGGCACCGAAGAAAAGCGGAGTGAATACTGCAGAAACTTGTCAAGGCCGAACCCAAGCACAAAGGACTGCACCCACTGTCTCTCTGTATTGGGTCATGCGCAATGCCGCTCAACATAGTGAACTTGGATTCCTCACTAAGCGAGAACCTCTCCCCCATCCAAGGGAAGAAGTGGGTAAGACTGTAATGTCGGCCCCTTACGCCCTTTGGGATGCCAGTACTGCCGCTGGTGAATGACAGCGTTCCAATACTGTCTGGTCCGATGACGACGTTCGGATCCGTTTCTGCTAGATGGTAATGCGATTCGAGCACGTCGACACCGTCAACAAGTCCGCCAAGGATGTCGCCTGATGGTGAGAACGCGAGCGAGGGGACTTGGACCCGAATTTTGAGGTTATTAGATAGGAATTCTCTGACGGTAACTCCGATCTTACCCGCGCCAGCCAGAACGACTAGGGCACGAGGTTGGGCAACTTCGAGGTAGATCACCTGCCGGGAAGGTGGGTACGCCGGATCTACAGGACGAGACCAGATCCAGCAAGATGTACATCGAATTCGTAATTTTACTCACCGATCACCGAGAACGTTGCCCCGATTTTGAGAATCGCCATGACCGCAACAACAAGCTCGACACTGCGGTGCGCGTAGATCATGACGATTTCTTCCCTCTGGACGCCTCCCTGCAAAAGATAGTGTGCGAGAATATTGGACGCACGTCTGATATCGCCATAGGTGTAGATGAGAGACTGCTGAGGAACATCAGGAGTAGTAACAGGAATACTCTGAACAATGCAAGTTCTGTCCGGAAAACGCTTGGCATTTTGAGAGAAGACGTCCGTAATGGCACCCTTCCAATCACACCAGTGTAGGTCCGCGGTAGGATCTGGCAACCGCTCCTGCTGGCTGGGAGTCAATAGAGGTACGGACCCGACCAAAGCATTTGGATTTGCGGCGACCTTTCTTAGAAGTACGGAGAGCTGGTCAACGATGAAAGAAATGCGAACGGGAGAAAATAAGAGTGAATTGTACAAAACGCGAAGAGATATGTGTGGAGCAAGTGACGAGCGTGTTGTCACAGGTGGTCGCGTCACGAAGATGGTGAGGTCAGAGGTCAGACTAGTTGACCTGATAAAGTTTTCGCGAGGCCTGTCTGTTTCGTCGAAGAAGCGAACGCGGAAGATTGGGTGAGTTACTCCATCTTCGTCCTTATGTAGTGCCTTGACAACATCCTCGTAGGGTAAAGCTTCTGCATCTGCCTCTCTCTCGACTTCTTGGACACGACGAACCATGGTCCAGAAGGTGTCTGCAGGGTCTACAGCCAAACGCAAGATCAAAGGCGTACTAGGTCCCGCGGAAGATGAACCGATGACGATGTCCACGTCTCCGGTGTATCGGTGGAGTAGTACAGTGAAAGCAGCGAGAAGGAGATGGAAAGCTGAAGGTGTGCTCTCGGCGTTGCGAGACTCCTCATCTTCATCACCAGCATCCTCTTTGTGTAGTGCGAGCTTGAGGAGAGCCAGAGATGTTTGTTCGGAGAGGGTGGCAGTGAACGCTGCTTCGATTACTTTGTTCGCCCCGATTTGCCTCGGGTAATCCGTCGGCAAGGACATAGTAGGCAGACTTTTCAACCTCGCCAGCATTCTCGAGAGCGCGTCTACCGTCATTTTTGTGGGCTGACAAGGAGAGGAGAATCAATTGTCGCAAGTACACAAGTGACTCGACTTCCGATTTTACCCTCAAAACTGGAATTCGATTGGATTGGATTGGATGCCAGCGTATATGTCACCTCAGGTACCGAGGGAATGTACTTGTGCCGCGGGTCATTACAACGGTAATTGCCTCCTTGACGAGTGCGTTGCTGATACTTGACGCCACCGTTCCCGGCGAGCCATCGATGTTGGTGGGTAATCCCTGAAGATGCTGTGAGCAAACCAGGTATTCTCGCCAACTTCACATGAGAGTTCCGCTGGGAATACCTCTACGGCAATGTTGTCCATCGGAAGGGCTCCTTCGGGTGTAGGTATGTGACTAGGAATTATGAGCGTTGCAAAATCTTCTCAATCTTCTCTTATCGGATGATCACCTTCAAGTTGTGGCTGCCTATGCGAAACCCTCCTCATGGATGTAAGCCACTGCTCCACATAATGATTGCTGGTGGAGTTCAATTATTGCTCACAATATCTGTGCCTTGCGTGACGAGGATGATCATGGCTTTATGTACTGTCGGTGTGTTGTAGTGAACTTGGATGCTACTGACGCGACGAAAAGCAGCTGTTGTATTGTTAGACTGTCCTTCGCAGTTACTGGCTGCCAGGTTGGTGTTGGTTTGTCTGCGAGTATTGATTTCACATTAGATAGGTGGACTGCGTCCGTGTCTGAAAACCATGGGCAGAAAACGGCCCTTCACTTGACTCTTTGATATGCATACTACATCACCAAAACTGCAGAAACGTGACATTGCCCGATTTGGCATGATGACTCAGCCACTTGTTTGTCGCGTCGTGATGTGACGGTATGACTAATTCGGCCACTTGTCGGCCTTGCAGCGACTCCGTCTGTGCACGATCGGGCAAGCTCTCGACGGCAACAATGCCATATTGCTACGATGTAGATCCCGTCCGCAAGATATCAGAATATAGTCATGTAGCTGGGGGATGCCCACAATATAGTCATATATTTCAGTATCATCAGTTCATACCCCAGTAAGTACTGAGTACTGAGCAGTTATATGCTGTTCCGTGTCAACCATCTCACCCTTGCAAGCCATTGCATGGAATTACATCATCAATTGTAGTACATTGTATGCACATTGCATCGAATCAAACATCACACTGCCCACATTATTCGCTAGAAACAGAAAAGTAGCTCAGCTGTTGGATAATGAACTCAGTAATCTACAGCGAAGGTCGCAAACCTAGAAACAGAAAAGTAGCTACCCGAGCTACGTCAGTCCCGGTGCAACATGTACCGTATTGTAACGTACCTCCGTCGTTGGATATGGATAACGAACTGAGGACTTTCAAGAAGAGAAAACACTACCGTGGTATCTATGCGTCCGCGCGTCACGTGACAATCTTGGTGTCCGCACTGCTGAAGTGCAGTACACTAATCTAAGTGTCAGTGTCCAAAAGATGAAAACCCAACACACATCACGTCGTTTGGGCAACTAGCGACGTTATGCCATGTGAAGGTGTGTGCTGCTGTCAGTTTATTCGAAATGCACACCAGTGTGCCACCGCCAACTCGAGTTTTCGCGTCCAAGTCCGTGCTTACTAATGGCATCACGGTCACGGTCACGTGGGTGACAACCTTATCGCCCGCACTCCTCCTTTCCCTCTCCCCAACTCCTTCGTCGACACGCCACTTGCAGTGGCCACGGACCCGTCGCTTTCTGGATCTCGAGCAACTGTCCATTCCATACCTAGCATATTTGACGTGTCACAGAGCCCCGCACCAACGGAGTCAAGTTGGTATCTGGTATGTTGAATGACTCGTCTTTCTTGCAAGCTATCCATTCTCTCAGGATTCTCGTGTACGTTTCATGAGCTCATCTTGTTTCTATCAAGCAGAGCTGACCAGCTCTGTGATATGTTTGACGGGAGTGCCTATATGCGCTGGTTAACTGCAACAGTATCCAAGTCTAGTCCTCTGGCGTGTCAAAGATGGAACGTAAAGGTGAGTATATGCGGTCACTTTTCTTGCAATGCTACGCCACGACACTCCGTAGGACTCAAACGGTGGTCATCATCTTCATGAAGTGCACGGGGAGTACTACGAGGTAGGCATAATCACAAGACTAGAAGACACACGCAGTCATTTTGATAGTTCTTTGCCCATTCGCCTCCTCGGTTTGCATGTTCCACACTAAGCATATCTACCATATCTAGGTTGTCAGGTTTGCCTATGTCACCACCCGCGGACAGTCCTGTTCGTTCACTCTCACCGGAGCACGACATCTTCACTCCCCCATCTCCTATTCCAGTCCGCAGTAACTACACGTCAGGCCCCTCTCTGTCACCATAGTTCAGATGCGGATGTGGACAACAGCGCTTACCAGCCCAGGCTACTTGTTTCCAGCGAGCGTGATTACTGGCTGTATTTGTTGTTGTGAACGACTTCCTAATGGCATCATAATATATTGTCGACGATATCGAGTGATATATGGAGTGGCAAAAGCAATCGAACAAACGCACATCGGCAGTACATGACCAGAACAATCCCAGTCTACCGTGTCATATCATTCCGGTGTGGTGTCGAGCGACAAGTCAGTTTTTCTAAATTATACTATATACATGGGTCCTTTGAGCTACTGTCCACAGAGTCGATAGCTGTGATACTGGCATATATTCGTATATATAGTTCATGCAGTTTTGGTGATGTAGGGAAGTCTCGTTCTCTTGTATCCTTGTTTGCCAGAAGTGGTCGCAGTCATTTGGTGTGATCGACAGTGGTGGTGTGGAAGGAGCAGCACTTTGGTACACGCAAGTGCAACAAATCATAATGGAGGTGTTCCCCCCCACAAAGGTACGATCTGGTAAGAGTTCCCTCGAATCCATTATTATCAGTTATACGAGATGAACACTATGGTATAAAGTTACAGTAGTTAAAGGTGCCTTAGTACAAATCTATTGATGCGCGTGCCCTCTAGGATATAGCGATGCACCTCTTCAAAATCTCTCTCTCCCTACTCTCCACGGTCATGCAAATCGCTGCGTCAAGCCGTCATACACCACGAAGACAATTGCACTGGATGGGATGGCTCTGGCCACCGTCATTCCACAACCAGCATACAGTCCCCGCACGCCTCTAGCTTTATACATCGCCTTTGCGGTCTGCCAGAACGACCCAGGCCGTTTCAATAACCGTTCAGAAGGTGTGAATGTATCGGGCAGTCGCAGGTCATCAGCAGTCTGGATAACAGACTTGACAGTATCCGCGGGGTAGAGGGATAATCTGTAAATGGCACCTGCCAGTGCCCCCGAGAGGGCAGACTCCCAAGGGAGAAGTTCGACGTTATCGCGAGGCACTTCAGTGAAAGAACGTGTTCCAGAAAGGGAAGATGTTTGTGTACGACGGGCCAGCAGAAGTGACGCAAAAAATTCCTTCGAGACAAACCACGCTCCCGTTCCCCCTGTCTCACGGATTATGGTTGCTACGTGTCCAACCCAGAGACCTTTGAGTCCTGAAACACGAACAGTATTAGAAACTATGGCAAGAGGTCCAGGGAGTTCCCGGAAGCGCTGGGAGGCTGTATGACGATGTTGCCGTGGGAGTGTGGAGTCGACTGAAGTAGTATGAATGAAGGTGGGAGGATGCGTTTTGAAGTCGGGAATTCTAGGCGGAGCTGTGAGCATTTGTACCTGCATCTTACACTTCACAAGCTCGATGGGAGTTCTGTGGAGCGATTATTAATCGTTTGATACGCCACACGATAAGGAAATCGACGGTAACGGACATAATAAAGCTGGTTAAGAATCCCGAGCCGGCCGCAGCCAGACCCAATTCCGGGAGGGATAGTTGGCGAAAAACATCCGATGAACACCAGAGGAGAAGTGACTGTAGTTGACTATAAGTAAGAAAGAGGCCAGCTGTTTCTGCCATTGCGCCGAAGATGGGGACGGGGAGACCCTGGAACGTTATCATCACCAACAGAATTGGGAGATGAAATCGTACATCATCGTCCAGCCCTAAAAATTGACAGTGCGCTACTTACGCGGTATAGGCCCCTGATACCTTCGTTTCGCCACGTTTGTACCAGACAGTCCAGAGGTCCACCGAAGCGAGCAGCTGTGTCAAGTACTTGTGACTGTAGGCGCACTTTTGCCAAATCCAGCGGATATTCAAAGACCTCTGCGACCATACCTGCGATCTATTGGGGTACATATGTATTGTAAAAAAGCAACGGTCAGGAAGAAGGGCCTAAAACCACTCACGCTGCCAAACGCGATGTCTTTTACCGCACGAACGGTGGCCGAGTCGCGACTTCCATTAGTACCAGAATCGAGCTTTCCAATGTCAAGATGGGTTCCTTTTGAAAAGGACCCATGATTAGGTTCCATAGACAGTCAAAAACAGCTGGAAGAGTCTTGCATGCACATTTTTTTTACATTTGGCAAAACAGCCGCAAGTGACCAGATTTTACACACCCCAACGGCATGTATGGGAACACGTGACCTTCGTCCAAAAGGGGATGAGTTGCTGACTCCACACCTGCTATTTTGGGATTTAGGGTGCATATGGGTTATGACGCAAAGTGCCTTCCAAATCTGTCGCAGGCCATCAGTCGTATCCATTCCACCGATCTCCTTGGCGAGTATATAAAGCCCACCTTGTCGAGGGGGCGGTTATTTTTCTACATCGAAAACTCGCTTCCCTACCCCTCGTCAACTGTATTGCTCACCGAGAACTTCCCCACTTTACCATGTCTCAAGAAACTATGAGAGCGCTGTGGTACAACAAGGTTAGCTGTTAACCCAACTATCTGAGATTGTATCAACACCACAGTATTACAGCCACGCGAGTTCGAAATAAGACAAGTAGCAATTCCACAGGTCGGCGACGATGACGTCCTCCTGAAAGGCGAGTCTTCCATCGTCACTCAGTGCAGAGGTCCCAGCTGACCGCCAAACCAGTCACATGCTGTGGTATGCCTCGAGCAGCAGAGTGATGCAATTTGTACGCTCAGATAAACTTCTTTTCAGGTGTCTGTGGTACAGATGCACATATCCACGACGGGGAATTTATATCCAAGTTTCCGGTAAGACGCTCTCTCCAAATCAGTGTGACGTTGATCGGATATCTTATCTTGCTGCGATATCACAACACAGCTTATCCCCGGCCACGAGGCAGTCGGGAACGTGGTGAAATTCGGAAAGAATGTCCAAGGCTTTGACATAGGTGACCGATGTGTTGCTGACGTGGGAGTCACGGTAGGCATACGGCGTCATATTGTGGAGAGAGAACGTTCTGATCATCGTCCTGCTTCGACAGTGCGATAAGTGCTTTTACTGCCGACGTGGCCAATCGCTATTGTGTGAAAACTTCAACGCTCGTGGTGTCACTCAGGATGGAGGGTTTGCGGAGTATATCGTTTAGTGAGTCCTCCACCTCTGCCTTCATGGTTTTGGATACGACATGTGATCCGAAGCCCCTACAACAAGCTATACAAGATTCACAACCTGACTGACGAAGAGGCAACTCTCTTGGAACCCGCTGCTTGCGCCATCCATGGCCTTGACAAACTGAGTCCCCCTGTCGGCGTCGAGGTCTTGCTGTTCGGGGCCGGCCCTACTGGCCTCATCCTCGCTCAACTGTTGAAGTTGAACGGTGCTTCCAGAGTGGTGATCGCTGCCAACAAAGGCATCAAGATGGACATCGCAAAAGATCTGGAGGCTGGCGATGAGTACATCGAACTTGACCGCAAGAATCCCGGACCACAATGGGAGAAGCTCAAAGCTGATAACCCCTACGGTTTCGACATCGTCGTGGAGGCCACCGGCGTAGAGAAACTTGCCAATGATGCTATCAACTACGTTCGGAGAGGCGGAACGCTGATGATCTACGGTGTCTATGAAGACAAGGCCCTCGTTCACTGGCCACCATCCAAAATCTTTGGAGACGAAATCAAGGCGAGTCCACTGCTAACGTTCACTTCTTAGTATCTAATACTTGTCCATAGATCATCGGGTCGTTTTCGCAGACCTACTGTTTCCCTCGGGCCGTTGCATACCTCGATAGTGGAAAGGTGAAGGTCAAAGGGATGGTGACCGACACCTACAAACTGGAAGAATACCAACAAGCACTGGATAAGATGAGTAGCCGAGGCGCTGTCAAGATAGCTATTAAGCCATAGGCGGGTCCACTGGCTCCAAAGATGCACTGTACTCGTATACCCCACTAAACAGCCCTTGTATACTATCTAGGGGTGGTACAAGCGAACGATGAACCTCTCGAAGAAATACCGTTTTTGAAGAGCTAACTTGTGTGGCGCATCATTCCAGGTGGGGGAAAATTGTAAATGTGACACTGCAGCATGGAGAAGAGAAGTACCATTGCACACAGGGAAATCAAGAAGAGAGTCCCGTTAGCATGTAAGTGAGAATCAGAGGGGAAGAGAAGTGAAATGGGAATGCTGAGTGAGCACCATACTGACCGACTTTACCTTAAAACCGAAGGCATTTGACTGGTCGAAATCTAGACGAAAATGAGAGAAGAGGACGGGCATATAGTGTGGTATACGTGTTCGTCAACTTTTTCTCCTCTTACCTTTTTTCCTCTGCAGGACCCGTTGCACATTGTTTGGCTTTGCGAAGGTGCGTCTACGCTCGTCTACTCAGAGAACCCTGGCAAACCAAGATCGGGTCGTACCGCACGAATCCTTTCTTGGCGCCGAGTTCGTAGCTTTCTCGTAAGTGAAACGACAATACGGAGAGACCCTCAAACGCGCCTGATATCAGGATGGGTTATACTCATTCGGTGAGGACCGCCAAGTACCCACTGCAAGCAAAGATGCTTGATGCACAGGCGACCATTCCCAGGCGACGGGGTGTCATCGGTTTGGAGGCTCTGTTGGAACTCTGGGAATCGTACTCGCTGTCATCACAGGATTGCTCGAAAACACATGATGTGCACCAGTAAAGATCGTTGCCATCGTGTGATGGATCAATCACAAGTTGCAATCACGGGGTCTGCATGATCATCGATAACAATAGCCCTGGAGAAATATAAGACAGCGACAATATTCCTTGCTCAGCAAGTCTTGGTCGTCCTGTCAACGATGGGGAATTTAGTGCCTGCCCCCGGAGTAAACATCCGTGCCTGGAGGGCTCCAGCTTCGGTCTCGGAGTTGTCGGAGTTGCGTGACAAATCAAAACTCCTACCGGAAGTGTATGCCAGATCGCCGAGAGGCCAAATGTGCCCCCCTATTCGACACATCGACTGAACCCGAGTTGTTCCGTGAACAAGTATACATTATACCGAACGTGCTACTGCCGGTACGCCTGCACGTTCAGCCCCTCCTTTTGAACATGCCAAATAATAACTTCCCCCTTTGCGCTTTCGCTGCCAAGCGACGCCGAGTTTCCTCCTCAATTTCCGCGTCGCTGTCCCCTTCGCCCATCGAGTACCACACAACGGTAATCATACCGATAACTGCCGTTACAACGCATCTAAAAAGGAGCAGGGTTGTCAGAAGTCGATGTATGACGTTGGTATCCACCCATACCCTGTCATCGCCAGAATACCCTTCGGGAGCCATCCCATCTTCTGTTGATACGGACCAAGAGGAAGTCCTGACAGGTCAGTCGTAGAGGCATGTCCAGCCGCATTTCCAGAATATGGATTTCCGAGAGCTGCACATTGTTCGTACATGTAAGAGGGAACTTTCCCAGCTGCACGTTCCTGGGCCTGCAGCGGTGCTTCGATGAATTGGACAGCAAGACCGGCTTCCAGGTGCCACTCAATATGACCTATCGATGCATCAGTCAGCTGTTGCGTCGCACGATCTTGGGGGAATTCGAACAGTGGAATATCCAAGCTCCTGGGTTGTCCGCGACAACTCGTAAGGTGACAGACCCTCCACCTGGAATCACTGTGGTATCTCGGCGTATCGGGTTAGCCTGTCCTTCCACTAGAGGAGGGTTCAATGTCGTATCATTCGAATCAGATACTGCCACGCGATTGACAATTTGGAACTTATGGCCGTGGAGATGGCTGGGCACCACAGAACTCAGTATTACTGTGGGTCACGAACAAGATCTGGCTCACAAAGGATGATGGTTTGTGTCCAAATTTTTGACTACGATGTCAACCACATCAAGGTGTTCAAGGACATAGCTGTAAGGACCATATGCCTCCTGCACGGTCGCATTCGAGCCAAGGGTGAGCTCAGACAATATAGCGGGTACGAGTGGGGGATTGTAGACGACGCCGTTGATCATTGCATGATTAGTACCATCGTTCATGGTATCGAAGAAAAACTCCAGGTTGATCGTCGTGGTTGCAGTTGGCTGCGGGACCACCGCGGTTGGCACCAGTAAGGTGTCGTTGAAGTCGGCGTAATCTGAGATAGTCCCCAGGTCTGTAATGCTCTCACCCTCTGCATAGGTTATTGAGGATGTGAGATCTAACCGCGTCGTTTTTAGTACGACAAGAATGTTACACAGAGGCACAACTACGTACTCAAATTCAGGGTACTTGGCACTTGGTCGAACATGCTGGGGTCCATGTTGGCATGGATCATCCAATTGGAAGACGTATCATTGCGAGCGTCCACCAGGACTGAGTATCGCTGTGCAACTGCCAAGTCTAACGCGTCGACAGGGTACTCCTCGACATCTGTCTGCAAGGGCCAGATTATAACTGTTGCACGATATCGAGGGAGTCGAGAGTCAAACTCACCCCGTCAGCTTCGATAATCCGCATGGAATGGCCGTCTATCCAAAAGTAAAAGGTGGACAGAGCAGAAGTGTTGATTACTCGCAACCTATACGTCTTTCCTGGGACGAACGGGAGCGTCGAGTTTTCATTGAACCCTACTGCAGATGTCACTGGAGAAGGCGAAGTGCCAGGGGTAGGTGGCAGATACGTGGAGTTTTGGGCGAAGTAGATCAAACCCGAATCTCAAAAAAAGCGTTTGAGATGGAAACGATGAGGTGAACTTTCGACTATAAGGTAGACCAACCTGGAACGGGTTCTGCACCACCAGGATTGGCTATGCTGAGGTACCAATCCATCAATACCGAATGTTGTTCATGGTACCAGTCGCCAAGAATGACTGTAAACTCTTCGTCGTACTGATAAGTCTCTTGAGCAGGATGGAGAACCAGCGGAGTACGCAATCCGTCAACATATTGTCCCTGAAGACAAAGGTAAGGAGGCTGGAACTTTGATTCTCACGATAGAATTGCTTATACGCACCGAGGCGTGAGCATGCGTCCAATAAGTTCCCCATTGACCGGAGCTGTTGATGGGGACGAGATAATCAAAGGTCTGACCGGGCGGTATTCCACTAGAACAGATCCGGGAGTTGATTAACGTTGACCAAAGGAAACGAAAACGTGGCGTTGGATATGATACGTACCACTGGCTGACGCCAAGTGCTCCGTCCATCCAACTGGTAGAGTTGAAAAACATGCCATGGTTATGCAGGGTAGTGGGTTGGTCCAAGCTGTTAGTGAGGTGGATAAGCAGAGAATCCGAGTTGTTGACCGAGATGGGAGGTGGTCTGTAAACATAAGCAACGTTTCATGTCAGACGACGAGCATGGCACGGTTAAGGGCAACAACACCTACGGCCAAGTGCCATTCACTCCGACGACCTGTCTTTCATAGAGGCCGTCGGGGTTAGCATTCGCGACGTAAGTAACGTTCCACCATAGCTCCTGAATACCCGCCAGAGCACAAGTAGATATAGACAGTAACTGTATAACACGAGAAAGCGTCATGGCTGCTTGTGGACCACCCGCTCGCTGTTCGGGTGTGGCAGAATGACGGGGCTGTTAATCCTGTTAGGCGGTGGAGACTTGAGGCATTAAATCGGCGTACGGAGCGTGTTTTATATCTCTATTAGAAGGGAAGGGTAGGAGGGCAATGGCATGTGGTCCATCAGAGCGTAAAAAATTATCAGATAACGAGACGACCAGTGTCATCCCAAAATGGTCCGATGTGATCAAATTACTCAATCTCGTAATGTTAGCTACACATCGGTTGCCCGCAACACCACCGATGCTCTGCAGAGGTGGTTGGCAGTATGTATCATGAAGAGACTCTAAGCATCGAAGAAAATAGTGCTTTAAGAGCGCGAAAAAGTGCTCTGATGCGCCGGGTGGCCAAATGCAGTGCGACCCAATCGGTGACTTGTTTACATAGTTCGGAGATCGGACTTCGGACCAAGGCGCGAAAATTTATCAGATAAGAAAACACGCCATAACAGCCTTCGCAAGTATGCATCAGAAGCGGGTCGGCCCTTTCCCTCATATAAGGCTCCCCAAGTTTCCCCGACCTCCCATTCACCATAGTCCGTCATGACCCAGGACCTCTTCTCCATAACGATATTCTTTGTCACTTTCCGCGAAACCCTTGAGGCAGCGGTCATCGTGTCAGTCTTGCTTGGTCTGGTCACCCAAATCGTCAATGGGGACTCCGACACGCCTTCGGAAGCCCCAACACTGTCTACCAGGTTGGTCAATGGCAATATTCACTCGACTCTGCATTCACATGTGTTCCGAACAGTCTGTCTAACGAACAAGTTGGACCGCACGATCCTCTCATGCGTTCCAAGATACTACGGCGGATGAAACTGCAGGTACGCTAGGGGGAAAACTACTGACGTTTATTTTTCATCTCAAGCCAGTATTCTAGATACTAATGGGGTCTGCTCTTGGCCTCATCATTGCCATAGCCTTAGGCGGCACCTTCATTGCTATATGGTTCACCTTGGCCACGAACTTGTGGACCAAGGCCGAACAACTATGGGAAGGTATGTACAAGTCGCTACAACGAAGACTGAAAACACTGACGGGTGTATTAGGCATATTCCAGCTTATTGCGGCCCTCATGATTTTTGTCATGGGTGTAACAATGCTCAAAATGGACCGAGCGAAAGCAACATGGCGCGTAAAATTAAACCAGGCATTCTCTGGTGAAGGTATGAGAAATTTGTGAACCCCTACACGCTTTGACTGATGGTCGTGTACTTTGCTAACCAAGTCGTCGACCGCCGCACAAAATCCGGAAAATGGGTTCTGTTTCTCCTTCCCTTGATCACCGTGCTCCGTGAAGGTTGGATGCTACTAAATCCGCTATCATGATATATTATTTATATGTTCCTCTCCGAACAGGTATGGAAGGTGTCATTTTTGTCAGTGGGGTGGCAGTAGGGCAACCTGCAACCTCCATACCTATCGCAGCCATCGTTGGAATCATATGTGGTCTCGTCTGTGGTTTCCTTATTTACCAATTTTCAAGCAGACTCAGTAAGCGTCGTCTCGCCACATTCCTTTTATGAGCGAGGGACACTAATCAACGTCGCAGCCCTCAAGGTCTTTATGGTCATTATGACTAACTTAATCTTACTCGTCGGCGCTGGCCTGTTCTCAAAGGCAGTGTGGGCGTTCGAGGAGAATGCTTTCCAACAAATTGTCGGTACCAACATCGACGATACCGGAGGAACTGGTCCTGGTTCATACGATGTTCGAGGGAACGTATGGCACCTCAACTGTTGCTCCACAGGCACAGGCGGGTGGGAAATCTTCAATGCTGTTCTGGGTTGGCAAAACAGTGCCACAGGTGAGTTTCCGTGTCAGGCTCTGTTTTTACAGTTCCCGAATGACTAAACGAATGCAATCGTCAGTGGGCAGCGTGATCTCTTACGTCTTTTACTGGTTAGCAGTCATTGCGACTCTCGTATACCTCAAGTTTAAAGAGGTATAATGCTTACATGATGAGGTGGACAATGCTGAAGACTCGTGTCACAGGGGCGTACTAAATTATTTGGTTTCGAATCGTCGTACGCGAAGCGCCGGCGCTCCGCCCGCGAACGCAACCAGGAGAAGGTAGACGGAACGACGGAAGACGAAGTAGACTCCGGAAATGACGCACAGCAAACTTCATAGCACCAGTCAGGGATACTCTTTGCTTATAGATGCCAGGGGTCTATCGTGGGTGGATAAGGCTACCGCATTGACATTACCTTTCGAGGGGTGCCCGCCGAACAACTTGGACTTGGTGGAAGACGTAGAGGCCATTGACAGTGGATGACGTTTGCACATTTACCTAAGTGGTGGTACCATACCTGTGAATGCAGCCCTTGTAATAGTGGGCGACTGCAGCTATAGCCGTCCTTGAAGTTGACGCCATCCCCCGGGAAAAATACTTATCCCGATAGTTATACCCTTCAGACGAGAGCGATAGAGAAAGGGGCATGCTCTCACTTGACACGAGAAATCAAACGACAGGGTTTGTGTAACCCATGTCCCGACGATGAACGAAGTAGCTTGGGAACTTGCAAACGCGTCACCGTGTAATCATCGAGGCTACCAGTTTGATACTCTTTGCTCCCATAGCAGTAACCGATGCTGCCAGTGATCACGGCTATCCTTCGCGACGATTTTGAATCTTGCCAGGACAAGTATTATCGCGAAACATCGGCGCCGATTGGTACCCTGTGGCGGCCTGGCGTTGTTGCATTTCACGCTCCGCGCCAATGTGCCGCCACATCCCCCAAACCACGTGAAAGCTAGATGGTATTTGACAAACTAAAATGCATACAGTACAAGCTTGATGCGCCTGCGAAAAAACAACGTGGACTTTTAGATGCCAGAGAGTGCGTGAGACGTTAGTGTTACAATCCACAGTCCTTCCAAAAAAAGATGCGAGTCAGCGGGTGGCGTCCAGCGCTTCTGTGTGCATTATATGGGCGTGAGTGGGAAAGCAAGTGTATATGCTTGGTATTCATGCCGTGAGATCGAGACGAAACAAACAGTAGACCAACGTAGCGCTCTTGCAAACTGGGCATTCAGGTTTCGAGACTATTGCCTGAGTTATGCAGCTATACAGCGTTGGTGTCAGAATATGGGATCAAATGCGGAACCTAGGTCTGGACACTAACCTGTTGCAGAATATGTGGCCACAGATCGTTGCAGTCATGTTTTCGCAAGGATCGCGGCTACAGATCCTACAGTGGAGCCGAATTTCATTCCTAGAAGGGGTAACCGTGGTTGGTGTAGATGCATCGGAAATCGGAGGGACGAGTTCCATAGAATCAAGGGATGAGAGCGCAGATGGTAGTCGTAATGGACTAGTGGCAGTTGAAGAAGGTACTGATGGTGCGCTTGTTGCGACTAGGTAGGCGCAATTCTCCCTGACATATTCAGGGATCGAGTCCACTGTTACATATACAACAGATTGACTCGAAGATGTCGAGGTCGTGTGGTCACTGCGCAGATTTAGCGGCCGCCGGAGGGGTAGCTTCATGGACTTACCTAGCACTATCATAGGACTCCGACAGGAACGACGAGTTCGGTGACGCAGGCTGAGCATCACTATGAGGCAAAGTTTCCTCCGCTACTAAGGTGTGAAGGTCAGACTGGCTTGCACCACTGCCGTTCACGGGTGGGGTTGGTGAAGGTGAAGAAACCTGGCGCAAATCGCTCGTTGTTTCTTTCTCATGGTCAGAGTCAGCTAGGGGTTGGTCTACTTGAGGTGCAGCAGACTGGCTCAGGCCCTGGCTACAGGGGGAGAGAGACCTCGAAGGAAGCGCGCTGTTACACTCTTCGTCATCAGCGTGGATCCCCCCACTCCAACTTCGGCTATCGGTTACAGGGTTGCAGTGCGACCGACCATCCTCAGACTCGGAAATCCGATCCGATTCCAAGGGATATACAGCATTCGCGTGTTCGCTATTGACATGCTGCGACTGAAGATGAATGGCGCGTCGGGTTGGATACTGCTAGACAACGAACCTCATCAAGCAAATCGCGTTCTTTCATTCTGACCCCACATATGGCGCAAGTGGGGTGCTCGGAGGCGTAATGCAGTTCTAGATTGTCTTGCAAAATGACGGCTCCGCCACACTCCCAGCACACCACGACCGGGTGGTCAAGCTCTGTATGCTGCATCAAAGGAGATAGTTAGCATCCCGTGAGCTACTGCACCTAAAGTCGAGTAACATACACGGAGCAGTTCCGATTCGTTCACGAACGATGTGCCGCATCTCCGACATTGGAGATGAGACTCCATGTGGTCCTGCAGCAGACTTTCGAAGCAGAACTGTAAGCCACACCACTGGCAAGCAAACGCCATCCTCTGCGCTATGTGTCGTTGGAGGGAGGTTTCATCAGGAAAGCAACTATAGCAGTCTGAGCAGTGAAGAGGTATTCCATTCCCAAGAAACCCGCAACTATGGGCTTTGCAGTCTTCCTCGTTGTCAAATACGCCTCCACAACGCCAGCAACACATCCCCTGTTCGTCTCCAGCGTTATCTAAAGAGAAACTGTGTGAGCACTCGACTGTCGGCGAGCGAGGGTCCTCACTTATATTCTCCTTGGTACAGTAGGCCTCCAATTGACAGTCGGAGTTATCAATTGCACTAGCGTAACTAGCGGGAGAATGTAAACTCGATACTTCGCCTGCCGAGCCTGATTCTGGATCGGATGATTGCTTCCCCGAAGAACTAGGCCCAGGCGGAGTACTGGATACCTCCGGATAAGACGTAACCACGAGCGTCCCGAAGTCGCCAGCACTCGAGCTTGCCTGCAAACCAGTTTCCTGACGCGGCGCCAGCGCAGGCGACTGTAGCCGTTCAGTGGAATGATCAACGTTCTGCTGATCAGAAGTGTCACTGCGGCCCAAGTCTGCACCATGTAAGGCGGTTTCGTGCTGTTCCAACGCGTCGGCAGACTTAAAATCGTAATCGCACTGAGTGCAGGGGTGAAAATGAGCTGCAACCTCGTGCCCATCACGCATGACGGATGAGCCGAACTCGAAATCGCAGAAGCTACACTTGAAAGAAGAATCTTCATCCGATTGGCGTTCCTCCAACGCGCTGGGGGATCTGAACTTCTTGCTGTACTCGTGATAGGGGAGTGTAGGGTGAACAGCACCTACATGCTGGTCACGCGCTTCGATAGAATTGAAAGCACGGCTACAGTAACGGCATTCGAAGGAACCATGCTTATCGCGCTTGTGTTGTTCCAAGGACTCGGAGGAGAAAAATGCCTTGCTACATTTGTCACATTTATGAGCGGGATGCACCGCCGTCTCGTGCTGAGAGCATGCCTCAGCAGACCAGAATATACATCCGCAGTGAGCACAACCGAACGATGGATGTTTGTCGCGTTTGTGCTGATCCCGGGCATCAGAGGTGGAAAATGCCCTGTCGCATTCGTCACACTTGTGGGTGGGATGCACAGCCGCCTCATGCTGGGAGCATGCCTCAGCAGACCAGAACATACGGCTGCAGTGAGCACAACCGAACGATGGATGTTTGTCACGTTTGTGCTGGTCCCGGGCATCAGGAGTGAAAAATGTCTTGTCGCATACATCACATTTGTGAGCGGGATGCACAGCCGTCTCATGCTGAGAGCATGCCTCAGCAGACCAGAACATACGGCTGCAGTGAGCACAACCGAACGATGGATGTTTGTCCCGCTTGTGCTGGTCCCGGGCATCAGGAGTGAGAAATGCCTTGTCACATTCGTCACATTTATGAGCGGGATGCACCGCCGTCTCGTGCTGAGCGCATGCCTCGGCAGACTTGAACATACGGCCGCAGTGAGCACAACCGAACGACGGATGTTTGTCCCGCTTGTGCTGGTCCCGGGCGTCAGAGGTGAGAAATGCCTTGTCGCACTCGTCACATATGTGAACGGGATGCACAGCTGCCTCATGCTGAGAGCATGCCTCAGCGGACTTGAACGTACGGCCACAGTACGCACAGTCGAACGATGGATGCTTGTCGCGGTTGTGTTGATCCAGGGCATAAGCGGATAAAAATGCCTTGTCACATTCATCACATTTGTGCGTGGGATGCATCGCTGCCTCATGTTGGGAGCAAGCTTCGGCAGATTCGAATACACCGTCGCAGTAGTGACATGGGAATGAAGGATGACTGTCGCGCCTGTGCCGCTGCAGCCCATCGGGAGAAAGGAACGCCTTGTCGCAATCGCCACACTTATGCGCGGGATGCACGGCACCTTCATGTTGTTCTCGTGCTTCAACAGACCCGAAGGTGCGGTTACAGTAATTGCACTCGAAAAGATGCTTGCCCCTCCCGTTGTGGGCATCCTGCTTGTGCAGCCCTAAAGCAGTTGAGGAGCAGAACGCGCGGTCGCATTCGTTGCACTCGATACAGTGTACAGCATCTTCATGTTGTTCGCGGGCTTGAGTGGTCCCGAACGCACGATCGCAGTAGCGGCATTCAAGCGAATGCTTAGCTCGCTTGTGTCGTTCCGAAGCACTCGAGGTACCGAACGACACATTGGATTGGCTGCACCGGCTGAGCGAACGTCCCTGTGTAGCATGATGTGGAGTCAGAATTTCTCGACGAAGTGTCTGCGGCGGACTAACAAGCATATTGCACTCTACCCTCCTGTCCCGAACCCCCTCCACTTCTTTCAAAGGAGAACCTCGCAGCAGGGGGACGCCGTGCTGTAGTGTATGATGTTATAGTTTAAGACTCCCAAATTGCCTTCACAGCATTGAAGTTGGGCTTCGATTCGCACGATGGCCACGCAGCAAGTTAACAGCCTTGATAATACAGTTACAGTCGACAACGTGTATGAGACAAAATGCTATGATGCTACACTGTATCGATGCCATCGGTGCCTCTACCCCCCCACCAGCTACGCTGAAAGATGCATGCGGAACAGACAGTACAGGAGAGTTGGAGCATTGCATTCCGGACAATGGGGGTCATCCATGACAGCGTTCGATATGCACCTACGCAAATGAATGAGGATGATACTACAACGATTGAACGAGCACTCACTCGTAACAAAAGAGATGGCCGCACGTAGTCGTCGTCGGGTCGTTGCAAGTATCCTTCAAACAAACCCGACAATGGTAAGAGGGTGCAGACGACTTGAGCGTCCTCCCATTAGTGGGAGCTGACGAGTGATTCGGTTTACCGTTCGTCATTCTCCTTCGCTTAAAAGATGAAAATCTGGGCAGTTTGCTTGCGCCTGTAAATTCCAAGTTAGGCTTGCAAATGAACTAGGAACCAATCAGTACCGTGTTTTCTTGTGTGAATTCCATTTGGCCTTAGGTAGGTCACAGGAATATCTATCGACGGATCACTCGAGGTAGACTCGTTGTCCCATACTGGTTCCGCCATGATGCTATCATCAAAGCGGACTTCGCGACGCTTACCACTGTCTCCCACTGCGAGTCCAGTAAAAGAGAGGATCGGCGAGGAATTCGTTGGGCTGTGTGGAACAGACGGCGATGAGACTCGTGATGGTGTTGGGTGCGTAAGTGGCAAGTAAGCTCTTGCTTCTCGGAGATACTCTGGCGTATGGGTGACGGCGCATATGCTAATTTCCGGAGACTCGGGTGAGAGGGGACTCGCCGATGGAGGCACACTGCGTGGCAGCACATGAACCGGTAAATAGCCACTGTGTAATTACCGCACTCACCATCTGGTCGAACTACCCGCATCAGAGGCCTGCAGAACCGTCACAGAGTTGTCTGTTTCCAAAAGAATCTTCAGGTGAGACGAGGCGCAGGAGTTACTAAGTGACAGCTTTGTAACCGAACCGCTATCGCTCGTCGAACCCGAAGATGTCGGTGATCCGGATACTGGACTAGGCAACTTGACGCCGGGAGACATCAAGGAAGGAGAGCGTGTAAAAGAGCTATCACTACCGTCGTCGTCGCTGGACTGTACTGATCCTTTGATTGCAATATTGATGGCAGGGGTCGCACGAAAGGCGGGAGGTCCACCAGGCCGGGGACTGAACGGACGTAGGTAGTCGACGGACGGTGTAGGCTCTGCGCTTGACAGTAATGGTGTCCCCACGGCGGGCACCATCGACAAAGGCGAATAATCGTCGGCATACTTGCCCGTATCAACATTGAGAGACGGAGGAACAAACTGCCGCAGTTCGCTGTCCCTGGAAGAGGGTTGGTCGATGATGAGTGTGGAGCTGCATGACTGAACATCTGGTTGAGTCGAGTTTTCTGAGTCGACATTTTGAGATGTTGGACTAGAATAGCCGCTTGCACTAGGGAGAAGTGATTTAGAAGAAGCGGACAGGGCGTTGTAGCCTTCGCTACTACGTCTAGCTTGGTTCTCAATGACCCGGTTGTACCGATCGGCCAAGGGCGGCAGCGAAAGCTGATGTCCCTCATCCACAAGAGTGGTGGGTAATGTGGCGGTGTTATTATCCTTAGGACAATGAACTGTGAACAAGTGCTATGACAAGGTGTATGAGACACGTCAATTTGTCTTCCGAGAGGAAATAGGCTTACATGTTGGTAGGTTTCCACGTCAGCGAAGCGAAGGTCGCAATTGACGCATTTCGGGTGGTAGGTAAAATGCCTGATATGGCTCTGCAATGCGTCGCAAGAATCAAACTGCCATCGGCACAAGTGGCAATGGGATTCTGGATGCTGTAAAGCACCATGCTGTGACAAGACCATACATGCTAAGGGCGTAGACGGTTGGCATAATATCATCCTACTCACCTCCGCAAAATCAAACTTATCCTTGAAGCCCATTTGGCACGCCTCACACTTCGGGTGCCTCCGAGACGACAGGTAGTGGAGCGGCAGATCGATTCCGTCGACGATCACGCCTTCACATGCTTCACATGGAGTGGGCCGATGCACTTCCACCACGTGCTACAATGTGATAAAAAATGTAGTGAGCCATTTGCTCCATGGGATGGTCCAGGACATACAATATCGTAAGCGCTATCATTTTCAAAACCCAGGTCACACCGCACACAGACAGGGTGGACGTCGCTCGAAGACTCTTTGTAATGTTGAAAGAGTAACCCTTCCTCGGGATAGCGAGTACCGCACGGCACGCAACGATAAGGATCACGGTGTTCCTCCTGGTGCTCCTCCAGAGATTTCGCGTCGACGTAAACACCCTTACCACAATCGGGACAGGAGTGGGCCGTCGAAATATGGTTGGTCAAGGCCGGCTGGGTCAAGTACGCTTCCCTACATATGGGACATTCAAATATAGGGTGAACTTCGGCCAGATGGGCTTCCACGGCAACGTGAGTGGTAAAGAGTTCAGGGCAATGAAGACATTTGAATTCCTCGCGAGGAATCGGTATGGGGGAAGAAGGGTGATTCGAACTTACGTGCTGGAAATTCGTCAGCTGCTTACATCCTAGACTGATAGCACGACATACTCACAGATTGTAACGCAGCAGCGTCCACGAACCCAGTCCGGCATTCTGTACAGAGCGGGTGACGGTCAGAGGACGTAAAGTGAGCAGAACGCTCTTCTTCTGAGCGGTGTATGGTTTCACATATCTCGCACCGAAAAGGATGCGTATGTTCGACCATATGTTCGTCTAGTGTCTTGGCATCTCTGACGATGCCATCCCGACATACAGCGCAGCAATGCACCTCGTTGACGTGCGTCTCGAGTGCCGTCGCAGAAGCGGCCTTGTGCTGGCATACACCGCAGTTCGGCCCATTTGGATGTTTCGCAGCCACATGTGCTTGCAAAGCCTGGTTACATTTGAACGTTTTGTTGCACGGATCGCACACAATCCTATTATCCTGTTTCGGCGCCGGCATCGGACTTTGATTTGACTGAGAACTTGTCTGACGAACAACCAGGTGAGCTAGAGGACTGCCATGGGCTGCTGATGAGGCACTAGACATGGTTTTGTGCTTCGCCTCGACGTGCTGATTGTGCTCCGTGAAGGATGGGAACCGCTCCCCGCACGCGGAGCACGTATACTCGTGAGACAGACTGATGTGACGATCCAAGTCGGTCCAGGAAGCAAAGCGCTGGTTGCACAGACTGCAAGAAGGACTTGTCGGAACAACAACCGGGAGAGCCGGAGGACTGCCATGGGCTGCTGCTAATGAGGCATTAGACTGCGTTTTGTGCTTCGCTCCGAAGTGCTGATTGCACTCCGTGAAAGATGGGAACCGCTCCTCGCACGCGGAGCACTTATACCCGTGAGCGAGACCGACGTGACGATTCAAGTCGGGCCAGGAAGGAAAGCGCTGGTTGCACTGACTGCAAGAAAGACCGCCACCTGTCTGTTCGGTTGCCGGCAAGTCTACTTTCGGTGGGGTCGAAGGAGCCTTCGCAGTATTTACTATAGAAGGCCCAGGATCCTGTTGGGGGTGGGCGTTCAATCTGTGTCCTTCGAGTTGTGCTGAGGTTGAGAACGCCTGATTACATGTTGAACACGCGATATGCTTGGACCGCTGATGGGCAACTAAACCATCCGCAGTTTTAAAAAGTTTCTGGCAGATATTGCACTTATGTTGGCGGTGTTTCTTGCTGTTACTCTGCCGATGAGCGGCTAAAGCAGCCGCAGTTTGAAAAGACTCGGAGCACAGATCGCACTTGTGGACGATTGGGACAGCCGGCCTCGTCGGAGCTGGGGCTGCTGGAGCTCTAAGCGAGTTTACGCCAGGGGTTCGCTGACAATCTCAGTGTTAGTACTCCGAAATATCCATTCTTGAAGCAAACCGCTGATACGTACGTTGGTAAGGCCGCTCATGTAGGACAATGCCTGCAGAGCGGGGAACGCAAAAAGGTATTGACTCGATGAGACCGTTAGGGCGACGGCTCCCAGACAGTGATCTGGAGGGTTTTTATGAGACCGGACTAGCCCAAGCACACGACTGCACCGCGTGTTTTGCCTCTATGAGAGAAGACGAAAACAAGCTGCTTCTTCCCCGGCCAACGGATCCGGGCCCCATGGGCGCCTGCCAGGAAGCCTCAGTTTGGTGCATGCTTTTGCAATGCGGCCAATCCGTAATCCTGGCCCAACGAAGACTACGTCGTCGCAGCGTGCTCGCAGGCCAAGAATTTGCTAGCACTCATTTTTTTACGAGAATGGGAGTTGTGACGGTTTCCCGTTCACATAACTCCCAATACGAGACGCAATCGAGACTCGATGCAAGGGTAAGTACCACTCGATACTGATCAAAAAGATGTTCCAAATGGAAACTAACAGGTGCAGCTGAACGAGATAGTTTCCGGAGTTCGGCAAAACTGGGACGCATGATGGCGGCGAGTTATCCACGCGTTGTGGCCAGGTTAGCATGAGTATATTGCTAACACGTGCCCAACCCTGCGGTGTACACACCATGTACCGTTTCCAACCGTGGTCACCGTCAAAGAAGCTGGTGCAATCATACATCTCGAGCTCAAGATAAATAACCAGATCGGAGACTGATAATATTGCACGGCATAGTACACCTGGCCCAAGGAGATAATGCAGAATAAATTAGTCGATGAAAAACTTGTACGCCTCCCTCCACGCCTTGTTGCCGTCACGTTCGATGACGTCCTGAACCTCCCAATCAGCCGTAAGGATGGAAGCACTGAATCGATCGTTACTTACGCCATGACAAGGGATAATTCTATCAAAATCCCAAGATGCAACCGTCCTTGCGTCGCGCTTCATAGCTCTAAAATCAATTAGATCCGCTGAGATCATGTTGAGTGAATAAACCTCACTCCATGTCAGTGGCAAGATTCTGTAGAATCTTCTGTTGGGCCCATGAACTCGGCTTTAACGTCGCCTGAGGAATCCATCTCGAACATTTCGAGTACTACACCATAAGAAGGGCGTGGCGGAACATTGAACGAAAGCACATACCTGTTCTCTAGCCGGTAAATTAAGGAGCAGGTCCGCTTCGATCAATGATTTAGATGCTACATGGAGGAATGCTACATCCTTATTCCGGAAGCCAGAAAAATAGCTGGAGGAACCAGTCAGGAGGAAGAGACACGAACAGTCGCGATCACACACTTACCAATGCTTGATCTGCGATGCTCGCGTTGGTCAAGGGCTAACATTGAGGTTTCATATATAACTTACGTCGCCTTCGAAGCCATACTCTGTATCTGGAGAGTCACGCCCCCACACTTATTCCACGACCAGTCAACCTCTGTCAGGAGATGCTAAGTGGAGACTTACAACCGTCAAATTTGATGCTCTTATCATCAATACGCTTCAGCGCGTCGGCTACGCCTATTAGCTTCGCATCTGGATATGCTCTTCTAAATTCCCCTTTTCCCAGAGGTGTCATTCACCAGCAAATTTGGCAGTTCTGCGCATACACGTACCTAAAAAGAGGTGGTGCACGGCATCGGCGTTGATGATATACCTAAACATATCTCAGAATAATAGAGCAGAGAACCACGGAACGGTATCACTTGACTTGTCCGAGTTCATCGATTGTCCTTTTCGTTTCCTCGGTCAACGGCGTCGAAGCGAGAACCCACACCCCACCATCTGACAGTTTGATGGCCGTAGACCTCCCACCCATCGGCAATACGCCATATCTTGCAAATGGCCTGACAAAACAACAAGAGTGACTTTCGATGACAATGGGAAAATGGAAGATGTACCTTGAAAATGTCCACACACCTTTCGTAACCTACCGAACGTCAGGGAGTATCAGGCAGAGGCTTCTCCAGTATGTGGTATCCGAATGGTCGCACCTCGCGGATAACTGTGTCATTCATGGTGTCCGATGGGTGAAGTCTGTCTCGCAGAGCGTACAGGAAAGAGGCCGCACCGGTGCTGGGTTGCGGTCAGTTCGACGTCACTGGCACATGTAGTCACGTGACCGTCAGGGGTCTGTGGCCGTCATCTTCACTTTCACGTGGCATAACATAAGCCACGAGAACTGGACTGTTTTGGAGAGCTGTTCTAGAACGATATGGGGTCCGTCACAACTGGGTGGCTGGGAGGGAGTAATCTATAAAAGATAGGGGACAACATTCTGTACAAACCGGAACCCGATGTAATAGCCAACATGATCATCATACTGCCACAAGTCAAAAGAGAAGGCCATCTAAAGTTGCTCTTCGTTCGAGGCCTTCCGGAGTGTGTCCTGCCAATCCAAAGCTAGTTTCGTCAGAGTCTTGCTCCTAGCTGTGACAACATTTAGTTGGTTACGAAGGAGCACGCAACGTAAGAACCTACCAAACACAGACAGAACTTCCCGCAGTAGGTCGCGTTTGGTCAAGCCAACAACCGTGGGCGACCAAATTTCCTCCTTCCGCAGTGGATTCCTGGAAAGTGATAAAGGTAAAGTCATCGGTCAGCATCCTTTAACGTGTCGACGCAACAACCGTACCAATATATGGGCCCAAACAAGTCCTTGATCAGTTCCTCTGCTTTGGCTCTGAAGCCCTCATCTGCCAGTTTCTTCGCGTATTGTAAAAGAGCTTGCTTGTATTCCGATGGACAGTCCAGCGCCCTGGCAGCGTGTAATTTTGACTCCAGATGTCCAAGAGTCAGTGCTGCATTCCACCACTCGGGCCGTTCTTTATTGACTGCTTTGTCATCTGCATTGGCAGTAATTGCGCTTTCGATGGAAGCAATGACATCCTTGGTAGTGCGCTGTCGCCCTTGCCACACGTCAGAGCCTTCTGACCACCATCCGTCACTTAACCTGGTCCACTGCAGTAGTTGTGCGTCATAAGTGTATGCGACGCCAGAGGAGATCTGTAGCACAGGTGCTCCATTATGACGCACGCTGGCAGCCAACACCTTGCTATCTGGGGCTTGCAGTAAAGAGCCGATGAAAGGGGAGGGGAAGTACGCCGATTGGGACTTGACATTGCTAGTTTGACATTAGCAAAGGCCAATGCTGTGTGTCGTATATACACTCACATTGACGAAAGTTGCCCGGTAATAGTAAGTAGCAACAGCGATGTCTTGCAACTGTGAATCATAGAACAAGGTGCATCAAGGGTTATCGTAGGCATTATTCTTGGAACATGTTACTACCGCGTGAAACGACAATGCCATGGGATGAATCTTACCTCCGGCCCGTATGCGAGTACACGTTTACCGATCCATCTTGCGTTGCCACTGCACAGAATGCAGGGGATGCCGTCAACGCGATTATAGGGAACTGGACATAGTCAAGCCACTGAGTTTGTTTCCCGCTGACGAAGGACACTTCTGATGGGCCTATGATTGGATCAGGACGACAGTGACATTATCAAAAAGCACCACGTACTATCACCTTCAGAATTTCTTCCCTCCAACACATCTTCGCTACCATCCACCCTTGCGCTCAGGAACGTTAAAACAGGGGGGACAGGCAACAGATCATGCCATTTCTCGTGTCTCCTGGAAACGATTTCACGTACAGCGACAGCATCTCTGAGTCGGTCGCCCCCAAGAGTCCGAGGTCGAGTGGGACGATCGTCCCCTTCCAACGCTGACGCTTTTCTCTTTCCTCTAGTCGTTCCTGGGGATGACGAAGCATCGATGGTGTCAATGGGAACATCCATTTCCTTTGGCCCACCCATCTCGACATCCGCGTCGAAACCCCGCATACTTGGCGCAGGTGAGGCGGAATGAGAGGGATGGCGAGACTTCGGTATGGAATAACGAGACTCGGGTCGAGCGAATGTTGGACCTGCACCATTGGCTGAACTTGGTGGCTGGTTCACTACAGACAGAGGTGCTTGGGTAGCAACACCATTGGGAATCTTATCGGATGTCGAAGCTGAAGGTATATTAGATATAAGAAGCGGCTTGACACGTTTCTTGTTGCTTTTCTTAGCAACAAGCCTGTTGATCTGTTCGCCGCCACCATTGGCGGCGTCAGATCCAAATTCAGTCTGAGACTGAAGTTGCTCCATTGTTCGGGACTGAGGCGAAGGAGGTGGGGTGATACGGGATGACGGGATATTATCATCACCGTAGAAGGTACCGTGAGAGTATCCGTCTGGTACCGGCGGTGGAACAAATCCGAACTTCTGTAGATATTGTTGCTGCGCTGAGAAGGGTGCTATACCATCCAATTCCTCCGGGTCAAAGTCGAACACCGCAATGGTTCCATCAGATGAAGCAGCATACAGCGTGAGACCATCTCGCGACCTGCGATGAATGAGATTACAACGACATCGTAAAAGATCGGTTTAACTGACCAGCTCAAGTCCATGATCTGCCTCTCGAACACTTCCCTTGCAACGATCAGAGGTCGGGCAGACTTTGTCTGCCAGATAGAGATAGACCGGTCATCAGCTCCAAGAGCAACAACAGAGCAGATGTTCGAGGTCACAAGGGATCCGCTGGAGTTCCGCAAAAATATATGTGGGTTGTACGCCTAAGGACTACGTGAACTCGGGCCCTGCACGGAAAGCGATTGGAAAACTCACAGCGACTTCCACTGTATTCTCGTGACCAACCAGACTTATTTCAGAAGTCCATAAACCTCGCGTGATGACAGCAGCAATGAAAACGAAGCCCCCATTATTGGTAGCATTGGATGCAGTGATGTGGGCACCATCCGGAGACCAACTATACAGATGAAACCTATAAAAAAGAGTGTTGCCGGGCTTGTGGCAGACTTACCTCAGTCGACGGAAAAAGGTGCTACCAGGCGAGTCCTCAAACGGCTTCCGGATCTCTGCCTCCAACTCCCAGTCAGTTGTCCGCCATATTTTAACAGACTTGTCATCCGATTGAGTAGCCATGAACTCTCCAACAGGATCAAAGCACACCCCCTTGACGAAGCCATTGTGTTGGTCCAACTTTCTGATGCGCTCTGGGATTGGTATTGTGATGTCATACAGGTACACGCGAGCTGAAAGTGTAGCTCACCTAAAGTATAGCCACACCAAACAATAACTTTAGAGTCGAGCCCAACGGACGCCAGATATCGGTCTTCGGGGGCCCATGCAATATCCGTTACGTCTGATTATACGAGTTTGCATTTGAAGAAATGAGCTGAGGCGGGGGTATCTTACCACTCTCGTGACCAGGTAATCTTTTCATAGGTTTCCAGGCTTCAACGTTTACTTCATTGGAACCAAACACTTTACCCCTGCCGGAGCTGATGCCCGAAGTGAGTTACACATCTCGAAGCTAACACTGACATACGGATCGAGGTCCCAAATCATGATAATCTCGTCGTCACTTCCGCTTGCAAGCCATCTACCTGAATGGGCCCATCGAACTGTTAGTACAGGACCCGTGTGCATGCTAAGGGTGCACAGGGATTTCGGCGGGCGTCCAGAATTCTCGGAGGCAGCATTGAGAATGGGCTTCGTACTCCAAATCCGGACCTTGGCATCGAGGCCTCCCGTTGCAATCCGTGAGCCGTCTGGGTGAACATGGATAGAGAATATGGACTGGCGTTTGGTATCCTGGTCACTTTTGGCAGTATCTGGACCCCTGTATTAGTGCGAATTGTCCTGAGCGTAGAAAGAGTGTAACCTTTGTGCGTTATCCATGCTGGTTTTATGAACCTCATCGTTCCAGGATGACGCCAAGCCCCGCTGAGCGGTAAGTCGCCTCTGACCCGGTGGCTGTGACTCTTTATGGAACGCGATCACGTGCACAAGACGTGTATTGGTGGCACTTGAGTTTGAACACGAGTACCCAACGCCAACAACGAGAAAGGTTAGCCCTACTGTGGAGGTTGGTGTGTACGATAGCGAAGGTCAGCATGTGCTTCTGTGGGAAATACTTATTCTCAGGAAGCAGTGCCGCCGTCACTGACGACGACCTTGCTTGGGCAAGCTCAAGACCACTGGGTAATGATCGCTTCTATCTTGGACAGCTGAGCATCGTGCGATCAAACATAAACATAAATTAGGTATTGACTAGTGACTCCCCAACAGAGTTCAGTCTGGCGAAAATGAGTATCGCTATTAAATGTCATAGCTGGTGGACACAGAACGGCTTCGTTGGGCCTGGGACCGGGTGTAAGTGTACGCTCACCCGGTTCACCCACTCACACACTAATAGAGACCAGGTAGGCCGCAAGGGGCCCGAATTTCAAAGATCGTATGTAGCCGTAAATTAGTGCAATGTAGGACAGTACTAGTTATAGTGTCCTCACTCGAATAAGGAGGATAGCTGACAACATTTTGGACAACAACGTATGCTGTGAAAGCCACACCACACTGACGCCGCGCACCTGAAACATCGTAGAAATCCTCGTAGGAAGATCAAGCAAGGCTGTGATAGTACTCTCGATGTTTCATCTGGATAGGCAGGTTACCTCACCAGACTAGATCATATCAAGCATTCACGATATCGGAGCTTGCCTGATACGGTGGAATGATATTTATGTCCGTATTAGTATGCACGCGACACTCTTTCCATTACCAGCACCTGCATCCCGTAAATGAGAACCTTTCTCAGAGCGGTGAGTTCTCCTTTCCGCCAACTAACTAGATGAACGACTTCGTCCGGCAGCGGTGTAATACCTCTGCCTGTAGGTGCGTTTCCTACAAAGTTACTAGTAGTAACCCTCATCGAGTCCTCGGTGGCCGATAATGCGTTCCGGCGCTCATAGCGAAGCCTCGCATAGTCGCCGATCACGTTAGCCACAAGCCACGAAAACCATGCTGCCATCAAGTTAGCTGTTTTCATCGGTGATACCATCGTGTCCGGCGGAATATGTATTTGACGATTCGGGGCGATGCCACTAGTGGTCCATTTAAGAGCGAGGAAGGATCGCTTCACTGTTAGATCGATACTCTCGCAACCCGCACCCTGCCGCAACTTCGTGGACAAGTTCCCACTCTACAAGTTGACCAAACGACATGCCAGGTGGCCTTCCGGACGGTTTCGGTAAAAATATTTCCCAGTCTAACGTGATGATCTTATCCGCTCATGAGGGTGCATAGTTTCTGCGTTCGTCGGGGGATTTATCTCCGCTATGTATGTTTGCCTTTACTTGACCCTCTCTGTTTCTGATCTCCCGCCAAGGGTATATGGCATAACAACCCTACAGGCACGTTTTCGACCATGTATTCAGGCCGGTGCTCGACTTACCGGTTATATAGACCTACACGTATTACATGCGCTACTCTGAGGATAGCCTGACCCTAAAATTGCTGGTTGCGGCTGTATGGTGAAATGGACTACCCTTGCATACTCTTCAAATTTACTCACGCAAAGCCAGGGTTCTCGACACCGTACACGTCTCGTTCAGTGAGTATGTTGATATTTCTCAGTGAATACATGATTAACTGCCGATCAGTGATTCATGCCTTATATTACTATCTGGTGAAACGGACGTCCCCACTTCTTGTAACCGTCGCGCTCAATCTTTCCAGATAGCCACTTATGGCATTCCGACAAGCTTGGAGTATATTATCTGGTTCGTATACTCTTCCACGCAAAACTTTTTTCCACTGACGAGATATTGCAGGACCCTACCGGTACGCACACCCAAACCTCCAGCAGGCACTGATCGTGAATGTGCTTCTCAACTAGGGGTCGGATCTAATGAATGTGCGTTTCTTGCATCTCTACGTCTTATGACAATACTCAGCAGTAATGTAGGTATTTATAGTTTTTGGAGTTCAATGGCAAGTTACCATCTGTTACCGCTTCGGACTCATCAGCTGAATGTTATCAGCTTCTTTGCGCATCAAATATATTGCCGTATGTCCCACCAAGCCCGCCCATAGAGACCCCGTTGATGGCGTTTAGTTTGTCGTCCTCGAGTGAAGTGGTGGGTGACCACCCCGATTGTAAGTATGTTTACTTGTGAAGGAAAACATGTCCTACAACAACTGGATCGCAACAGATGGTACTTGTACTGGCGCAGTTAGGTGGGTTGTTCATGAGTATTGAGATGCACTTGTAACGGTATTTCAACAGGGTTTGGCGCAGGTTTGTACTCTTTTTCGATCATGACAGACCTAGTATTCTAATCAAGAAGCAGAATCAGATATCATGGAGTACTCCAACCCGTTCAACCATATGCAGAGGAATACTGATCTATGTATGTAGGATCATTCATCACGATGCCAGCATTGTCCCGCAGATTTTGGTAACCATGTTTACAGGCACTTTGGTGCGCTGGCTCGCTGACTATTATTCTTAGTATTACGGCGTGACGCCCGCAGTGGCCACAATAGCACTTGCAGAGATTATGATTACGGTGTCGCTCTGCGTCCTATTGTATGACAGGGGTTCTAGCTCTACGGTCGCCAGGTGGGTTGTGGGTTGTCCGTGCTATTTGGTTCATTCCTACAGCCCTTGTTCAGAACGAAGCGCCTATTGAATACCCTTATCATATACGCTATCAACCGGTGTTTGTTAACTTCGTAAGTTTGATCAGTCTGGTTTGTGACTGAGTTGATTGAAGTTTTGGGTGGTAGAGTAGTCGTCATTGTGGATCTTGCCACGGTATGTATGACGTGTTGTGCTAATTCTTACATCGCCCTCACCCTTCCTTACAGGCCGTTGATATCAGCGTGGATATATGGTCCATGGGGCTGTCCTTCATTGTTGGAAAGTGTGAGTTTTCCGCACCTTGCAAGTCCTTACACACAGCACCCAAGTTTACTGTTGAATAGTATACGCTAACTCGCTCCTGGCATCACTGAACTCCCGGGAGCACCTGCGATCACAGAGTGCGGGTTCCCTCTCAGATCCACGCAATGGTACTGTCCACTTCGCGAACCTGACAAAGCTTGTGGGGGAGGCTGAGAGCTCCGCGGACGGAACAAGATCATCTGACGTGTCCGAGGTGGTTGTTATCAATACCACCACCGCTTTTGCACTCGAGAAAACTGCGGCGTCGCGAACGGAGGGAGAGGTTTGATTCCAGTAGTTCATACCGAGCCCGCCATTCGTTCTGTATGTCACTATAAAAAACCACTCACATACGGGGTTCCTCTTGTCTCGTGAGGCTGACGAAGGGGATCTATTCGAAACAACAAGCGCGCCCTCAATGAATGGGTAAAATATTCTCGATACGATTTGTAGAGTTCTGCAATCCTCGTGGGACGGATGGCATCGTCAATCAGTCTATTACAGGATTTCCAGTGCCGACGCCGGCTGGATACCTGTGCTAATGCGACCCTCGATAAGGCGACAAGGTAGTTGCATTCAGGCTCTGCGCACAATTTGGTTTATTCGACGGCAAATAAAGCAAAGCTGAAGGACGGAACCCTTCATGTATTACCTATGAGAAGCCTTATGTAAGTAATAATTCTGACATGAAATATAACACCATCGACACGCACGATGCTCACTCATATCTCATGGAGCTAACCAAGCGGATTCTTTTAGTACTACTATCGGATGCGTCAACGAGTTAAAAAGTGCGTCGTAAAGTGGTCGCAAAACACTATCGCTACGAGGACAGCAGGGAATCGGTGGAGTCTAAAGTTTGCTGGCTAGTCACGTCCTCGATGCGAGTGGTGATCGTACGGTTGGGTGTAACTTCCTTGTACCGCATGAAGAGAAGTGAGGAATGGTTAATGCCGCCCAAGCAGATTTAACAAGCCAGGCCCAATGCGGACGCCATCAGCCGCCAGCGCATCATAGGATTTCTTGTGTCAGGACGGAATGGATGTCGATATTGATAGGACCTTTTGATATGGGATCTCTTGCGCCGGGAAGGAATAGATATCCGTGTTGATGGGAACCTCTGATATTGCTATACGGAGCAGCGCGATACCCGTGTTACATCCTCTGCATACCATTTAATCGTAAGACCGTGTGCATGAGGGCTATAAGTTGCAGTGCGGAGCTAGACCACTGCCCTGGCATTATGTCATGATATCAATCAATCGATATCAACAGACTCCCCGCCTGAAATCTTTCAAATCGATACGCCATGATTACATACCATGAGAGGCAACAGCTGCCCATGGACGCAGTCGTGTTCCAGAGTACACATGTCGCCGGAGGACTTTGAATGACTTACGAGATTATTTTGGCTGCTTGACCACGGGCGTTGTTGGACAGGACCTGGGTGACACGGTGCACTCCATATCTGGTGAATTCTCTCCACGTGTACAAGAGTCTTGTGGACTGAAACTGCAGTGTAACGTTCTCAGAAAGAAATCGGAGGGGAATGGGCCCACCGAACTGTCAGTACAGGACCTGTGTGCATGCGAAGGGTGCACAGGGATTTTGGTGGGCGTCCGGAATTCTCTGGGGCAGCATTCACAAGAGATTTTTGGAGATTTGGGATACGTTTTAATGGCAAACAAAATGTTGATCCCATACTTCAAATATAATCTTCAAATATTACACTATAAGCACTAAGTGGATTTTCACATATAAATTGACAGATTATATTTGAAGTATAAGATCACATTTTGTTCACCATTAAAACCGATCAAAAATCTCCAAAAATCTCTTGTGATTGAGATCTAGCTTCGTACTCCAAATGCGGACCTGGGCATCGAGGGCTCCCGTTGCAATCCGTGAGCCGTCTGGTGTAGATAGAGAATATGGACTGTCGTTTGGTGTCGATCACTTTTGGCAGTATCTGGACCCCTGGATTAGTGCGATTTGTCCTGAGTGTAGAAAGGGTGTAACCTTTGTGCGTTATCCATGCTGGCTTTATGAATCGTTCCAGGATGACGCCAAGCTAGTCCGCTGAGCGGCAAGTCTCTGACCCGGTGGCTGTGACTCTTTATGGAACGCGATCACGTGCACACGACGTGTAGGAACTCCATAACTTCAAAACGCCATGATACATGACTATTCTATCACTATCATGGAATTTGGACCGAAAGTGTGGTTGTGAGCCGCGCTGGGCCGAATAGGTTAGCCCTGCTGTGGAGGTTGGTGTGTATGATTGCTAGCGCAGGTGAGCATGCGTTTCTGTGCGGAACACTTATTCTCAAGAGGCCGCCGCCGCTCGTGACAGCTTTGCTCGGGCGAGCACAAGTCCACTGCAGAATGATCACTTCTAGCTTGGACACCGCCCCGATTCCGACTTTAAAGCACAATCAAACATGAGTCAGGTATGTCCATCGCAAGTAAGAGTCTCAGGCAGACTAAGCAGACGTTATGAAGCGTCGCAACTAGAACAGTCCGGCACAACAAACTAGGAAGTCCGAACGAACGATGAGGTTACGTTCGTCTACTTCATGCATCGGTGTCGCTGGCATAGGGTGACCGTCTGACTGCACCAAATAGAAGAATATGACATGGTCGACTCCAGACACACCGGGAGGGTAATTAGTAAGTCACAGCGTCTCTTTCTCTGTGTAGTTCATTTTGAGTCGCAGCACTTTCGGTAGCTCGAGACGTGTACTCAAACCAGCTCCTTTGATGGTGATGGCAGTTGAAAATGGCCCATGGCGCGTACCACCATTATGTGTGCCGTCCCCAGAAGCGATCTCATTCGGCTGTACCTGTAGCTTCCATCTGGAACATTTTTTTCAATCAGCATCTAGTGGTACTTGCCCTGCACCGAATCCCGATTGGGTCCCGTATTGTGAGTTATGTGATCGGGAAACTTGCTATCCTCAAGGACCACGGGTCATTAATCACTATCCGTTCATTGCTACTGTCGTGACTGCCCAACAAAGTTCAGTCTGACGAAAATTTCATAAGCGGTGAACACAGAAGAGCTTCGTTGAGCTTGGGACCTTTTGAAGGTTATGAAGGACGAGTTTCGGACTAAAGGAAAGTAAGTATCTCAGACTTCGAGTTGGACGAAGACTACTCTACCAACCTAAAGGAAAGTAAGTATCTAAGTAGATATTAGTACTGTGTTGTAGGTTAGAATAAAGAGTGTAAACCGTACCTCAGACTTCGAGTTGGACGAAGACTGAGGTACGAGTAGAAAATACTCCGGCCAAGTCAAAGGCTGATTATGTAAGTAGAAGACCGTTCTCGCTGACAGAGTATAACACAATACCGTAGATTTTTCAACACACCCACTCAGCGAGTAAATGGTTTCTAATAAATAATACCCATACCCTTGGTAAACCGGATATGCTTCTCCCGTGTGAGTCCCTTGGTAAGGACATCGGCTACTTGAGCATTCGTCGAAACATAGTCAACAGCGACCTCGCCCATCTCCAGCTGCTCACGAATAAAATGGTGTCGGATCGAAATGTGTTTCGTACGGTCATGAAACACAGAATTTTTCGCCAACGACATAGCGGACTGGTTGTCGAGTAGGAGGAGAGTTGGTTCGAGTGAGGGCATCATGTTGAGCTCACGGATTAGCGTCCGAATCCAAATAGCTTCCTTCGTTGCTGCAGATGCAGCCATGTACTCTGCTTCGGTACTGGAGAGTGCGACAGATGTTTGTTTCTTCGAGGACCAGCTGACTGCGCCATTCGCGAGGACGAAGACATAGCCAGTGATCGACTGTCGATCATTTACGTCGGAGGCCCAGTCTGCATCTACATAGCCAAAAGGATTTTTTACCGAATCACCTGAGTACACTAGACGTGCATCAGTTGTTCCCCGTAGGTACCGATAGACCCGTTTGAGGGCTGCCCAGTGGGCCTCCCCAGGTGCGGCAGCATGCCGGCTCAACGCACCCACTGAAAATGCTAGGTCGGGTCGGGTTGCTAGCATAGCGTACATTAGCGCACCAAGTGCACTTTGATAAGACTTGTTATCGACCTCCGGTTCCTCTAACTTTGCCAGTTTCGAGTTCGGGTCAATCGGCGTAGCAACTGCACGACCCTCGTGCATCCCAAAACGTTCGAGGATACCTTCGACATAGCGCCTTTGCGAAATTTCTATAATCCGCTTGTCACGATCTCGTATGATCTCCATTCCGAGGATCCATCTTGCCTCTCCCAGGTCTGACAGGTCGTACTCCTTCACGAGTGCCTCCTTTAGCCTCTCGATCGCCCTCGTGCACCTCGAAAGAATTAGTTTGTCATCTACGTATACCGCAACGATGATGATTTCACCATCTTCAACCTTATAGAAGACAGAGTGATCGGCATGGCTTCGAGTGAAACCCAGAGATTCGAATACAGTACGGAGTCGCTTGTACCAGGCTTTGTGGGCCTGTTTCAGCCCATAGAGTGCTCGTCGTAGGCGCCATACTTTGTCACCTGTGCCACGGAAGCCTGGAGGGAGCTTCAAATAAATTTCTTCATCAAGTTCGCCATTGAGAAATGCGGACTTGACATCCATTTGGTGGATCTCGAAGTCGTACTGAGCTGCAAGTGCAAGTAAGACTCGAATAGTGGAGAACTTCGTTACAGGGGCAAACGTTTCTGTGTAGTCAATGCCCTGGGTCTGCGTGAAGCCTCGTGCGACGAGACGGGCCTTGTAGCGCTCGATGTCGCCAGTGGGACCTCGTTTTATCTTGAATACCCACTTCGAGTCGATGATCTTTCGATCCTGAGGGCGATTTACCTCCTCGTACAGCCCAATTCTCCGAAACACCTCCAGCTCATCCTGCATGGCCGTATACCACCTATCCGAGTCAGCACGCGCCATGGCTTCTTCAAACGTAGTCGGTTCGCCATCGTCAGTGGCTCCAGCACGGTACGAGCATTCGTTTTGTTGATTGTTCCCACGCACAGCCCCGCTGGCCTCAGCTGGCCGCGCGTCGTCCTCCCCGCTTCTCTGTGGGCCCTCAAGCTCTGCCACACCTTCGTCAACCGGTAAGTCACCTTCATGACTTGGTAAGGTGCTCTTTTGATAAGCATTCACCATGTATCTTGGGTCATCATCTCGAATAGGCGGTTTTCGAGCTCGAGAAGACCTTCTGATGGCTGCAGGGGGAATTGGGTGTGGGTATGGCGTCCGTGGCCCTCTCGCTTGGCTGGGGCGTCGTATGGGTGGCCGAGGGTCCTTTCCTGACCCACCAGGTGCAGTACTAGCCAAATTTTCAGCGCATTTTGGCTCAACTTTCGAGTTTCCTTCTTCCAGTGAGTTCGTGCACTCCGAAGGAGATCGGGGAAGATCGACCTCATCCCCCTTCTCGTTTTCATCACCCCCAGGGCCCTGATTGGTCCCGTCACCAGCCTGCACAAAATCGTCTTGATCTGCCAAGTCCTCGCTGTGCGGCAGACAGTTCTCCTCCTCCTGGTAAGGTTTTCGCATTTTTGGGTCTACGTTTCGCACTGACCGCTCTTTCGGACCCCCGATTTCGATGTCCTCATCGATTAGGACACGCTCTGGTCCCTCTGGGTCCCCTTCGTCGAAAACTACATCCCTTGACTCGATTACCACCCCACTAGGCCTGTGGAGACACCGGTAAGCCCTTTTATTTTCTGCGAACCCGATGTGGACGCATTCTATTGACTTGACATCCAGCTTCTTTCTCTTTTCGTCTGGGACATGGACATGGGCTTTGCATCCGAATATTCACAAGTGAGAGAGTGAGGGTTTGTTGCCGCTGTAGGCTTCGAATGGAGTTATGCTGTCTTTCAACGTGCGGGTCGGTGACCTATTGATGATGTACGCTGCATGAGTGATCGCATCGCCCCAGTACTTCTTAGGGAGTCCCGCATCGTTTAGCATGGCCCGAGCACTTTCCACGAGGGTTCGATTCATTCGTTCGGAGACACCGTTCTCCTGCGGAGTGTAAGGGTTTGTCTTTTCGTGATGTACCCCTTTTGACTTTAAGTAGGCTTCGAACTCCCGAGAGCTATACTCTCCCCCACCATCGCTGCGGAGGTAATTGGGTTGCTCGCCAGTCTCCGCTTCGGCCCTTGCAAAATACTCCTTCAGTAGTGACAGCACTTCATCCTTTGTCTTCATTAGCTTTACGACTAGGTGATGTGAATGGCCGTCAATGAAGGTCACGAAGTACTTGTGGCCTGTTCGAGCAGTCGTCTCCATCGGTCCGCATACATCCGAGTATGTCCGATACAGGACACTTGGGCTCTCGGTGCCCGACTCGGTTGTAATTGCCTTCCGACTTTGCTTTCCTGCGAGGCACGCTTTACAGGGTGTGTCGTCAACCTTCTTTGGGCCAGTTATCTCCATGCCGCTGACCATATCTTTTCCCTCTAGTGTAAGCACAGACTTCGGATTTATGTGACCTAGACGACGATGCCAAGTCTCGAGTGTCGCCTTCGAAGTCTTAGTCTGAGTTGCGAGGGCGGATATAGTGGTCGTAGGGTCGAGTAAGGTTACGGGTCCCTTCACTATGTATGCGGAGTGTGTTCCGGTGCATGGCTTTGCTGCAAGGATGTATAATGACTTTCGTTTTGTTGCCATAGCTGCGACACGACCATTGGCTAATACTTCACAGGCATCATCTCCAAATGTGACTCGCAGTCCTCTCGCAGTCAATGCAGGGACTGAAACAAGGTTCGTGTCGAGGTCTGGCACGAAGTACACGTCACGAAGCATGATCCCTTTTTCTGATCCATCAGGGAGGCTCGTGCTGAGCTCTATGCGACCTTTTCCAATGGCTTGGATAGATCTACCATCTCCGATGATGACCGGCTGAGGGGGAACCAAGGGTGTAAAGGAGGTGAACCAGTTTCGTTGACATGACATGTTCGCTGATGCTCCGGAGTCAACCACCCACTCGCGCATGCTTGGTTTGCCTCCGGTGTGTGCCATGAAGAGTTCGAGGCGCTCTGTGATGTCTCCAGATGTAACCTGCACGAGTTTAGCTGACAACTCGTTTTTGTCCTTCGGTTTCTCTTTATCCTTGTCCTTTTCACCTGTCTGCGCGTTCTTTGCAGCCTCGTCTGCCTTTTTCTTTCGGCAGTCTCTCTCGAAGTGACCAGGGATTTTGCAGTAGTGACATTTCCCTTTCTTCTTCTTGTCCGCTGCTTTACCCTTTCCTTTCTCTCCAGTCTTAGCTGCGAGGGCAGTTTGCCCACTCGACAACTTCTTCGACCGTTCTTCGACAAGGACTTGTGATATTACGGAGTCTACCGTGAGCTTGTCATTTGTCGACATGAGAATGGTGCGGAGAGTGGAATAGGATGGCGGGAGCGATATGACCATTGCAATGGCTACTAGCGCGTCATCTAATGGTTGACCAAGTGACCGTATGATTGACGCCTTTTGCTGCATTGCATTTAGCTGCGTTTCGAGTGAGGAGTCGTCCGTGAGGGTATTGCGGAATAGCTCTCCAATCAGATATGCGATGGTCTGCTTTCCTTTTCCCTCGTATCGCTCGCTGAGTTTAGTCCAGGCCTCTGCTGCAGTCTTCGTGTACAAGACACCGCTCAATGGTTCATCCTTCAAGGTAAGGAGGATCTGTGCCCGTGCTTCCCTATTCTTAATCTCCCATTCTGCATGCTCGTCTGGGTGCACTTTGGGGTCGGGCGCTGTTGTGTCCGCACCACCAACCACAGACCAGAGTCCACGCACATCCAACACCATCTCCACCTGTGCTTTCCAGTTCTGGAAACTCGACCCATCATTGTCGAAAGGTGGGATGTCATACAGTCGACTTGAACCTTGAGTGACTCTTCCGGATGTCGTTATAGTCGAGGACGTCGCTTGTGCAGGTAACTTTCCTGCCGTAGAAGCAGATGGAGGGTTTGACATATCTGTATACTAGAGCCTTGTTGTAAAGACCTTCCAGTTAGATTCAGAGGTTCGGAAGTAGAGCCGTGCAGGCAGGGCTCATAACCTTTTGAAGGTTATGAAGGACGAGTTTCGGACTAAAGGAAAGTAAGTATCTCAGACTTCGAGTTGGACGAAGACTACTCTACCAACCTAAAGGAAAGTAAGTATCTAAGTAGATATTAGTACTGTGTTGTAGGTTAGAATAAAGAGTGTAAACCGTACCTCAGACTTCGAGTTGGACGAAGACTGAGGTACGAGTAGAAAATACTCCGGCCAAGTCAAAGGCTGATTATGTAAGTAGAAGACCGTTCTCGCTGACAGAGTATAACACAATACCGTAGATTTTTCAACAGGACCCGGGTGTAAGTGTACGCTCACCTGGTGCATGCAGGGCATTCACACACTAGTAGAGACCAGGTAGGTCACAAGCGGCCCGAGTTTCATGAAAGATCGTATATACTGTGACTATAAATTAGTACATCGTTGGACAATACTAGTTGGGTCCTCACTCCCTCGGCTATAAGTCAAAAAAGAAGCTCAGAGAAAGTAAGGAGGTTGGTTGGCTGCATTTTGGACCACAACGGCGGCGAGGTTGCACCGTAGGCATCATTGGACTGCCCAAGTTGGCCAGACTGATGCTGTGCACCCGAAACATCACAGTACCGACAGTAGTCCTCATAGGAAGATCAAAGCAAGGCTGTGATAATACTTGCGATATTAAGTCAGTTTATTCCGCATAAGTTCATCGCGATGGCTGGTTCAGTACTATCATGTGACGAGGAATGCACAGTGCTTGCACTCGTGAAACGGTTCCCACGCAGTTATGATGCGACAGAAACCTTGCAAGGTACATAATTCTGCCAGTGAGTGCCTCGACATTCATTTTTTTCTGTCTATATCACAGACTTTCTGAGAACGATGACTTGTCCTTTCCGCCAACCATGTAACCAATGAACGACTTCGCCCGACACGGACCTAAGCAATGTATTGTCTGCCTGTAGGCGAGCCATGTGACGCGGGCGCGTCAGTGACTTGACTAGTTGGTACTCAAATAATAGGTGATGCTAGCTAGTGATGAATCGATGATGATTACCTACCAGGTTGCTAGTAACCCTCATCAAGTCCGCGGTGGCCGATATCAGATCTGGTTCACTCATAGCATAACCCCCTCACAGTCGGCGATCACTTTAGCCACGAGCCACGAAAAGCAGTGCTACGACCAAGTAATGAGGTCTTTATCGGTGATTCCATCATATCTGGTGGACTATGTAAGGGAATGCTTCGATGATTCGGGGCGATGCTAGCGGTTCATTCAAGAGCAAGGAAGGATCGCTTCACTGTTAGATCAATACACCCGTCCAACCCACACCCTGCCGCAAGTTCATTGGCGGGTTGCCATTCTACAGGCTGACCAAACGACATGTCAGGTGGCCTAACGGACGGTTTCGGTAAAGATCTTATACGTAGCCTAACATGATCTTATCCGCTCATGAGTGTGCACAGTTTCTGCATTCGTCGGGGGGTTTATCTCTGCTATGTATGTTTGCCTTTACTTGACCCTCTCTTTCTGATTTCCCACCAAGGGTATATGGCATAACAGTCATACAGGAACGTTTTGGACCATGTGTTCAGGCTGGTGCTCGACTTATTGGTTATATAGACCTACAGGTATTACATGGACTACTCTGAGGATAGCCTGACCCTAAAAGTGCTGGTTGCTGCCGTATGGTGAATTGGACTATCCTCGTATACTCCTCAGATTTACTCACGCAAAGCCAGGGTTCTTGACACCATACAAGTCTCGTTCAGTGAGTATTTAGATATTTCTCACAGAATACGTGATTAACAGCCCGTCAGTGATTCATGCCTTATATTACTATCTGGTGAAACGGACGTCTTCACTTGTTGTAGCCGTCGCACTTAATCTCTCCAGATAGCCACTAACGGCGATCTGACAAGCTTGGAGTATGTTATCTGGTTCGTATACCCTTCCTTGCTAAACTGTTTCCACTGACGAGATATTGCAGGACCTTACCTGTACGCACACCCAAACCTCTACGAAGCTCTGATCGTGAATGCGTTTCTTCTCTAGGCGTCAGATCTAATGAATGTGCGTTTCCCGCATCTCTACATTGTTTATGACGATATTCAGCAGCAGTATAGGTATTTATAGTTTTTGGAGTTCAGTGGCAAGTCGCCATCTGTTATCGCTTCAGACTCATCAACTGAATGTTATCAGCTTCTTTGCACATCAAATCTATTGCCGTATGTCCCACCAAGCCTGCCTGTAGAGACCTTGTTGATGGCATTTAGTTTGTCATCCTCGAGTGAAGTGGTGGGTGATCACCCCGATTGTAATTATGTTTGCTTGTCACGGGAAACATATCATACAATAACTGGATCGCGACAGATGGTACTTGTACTGGCGCAGTTAGGTGGGGTTTTCACAGGTATCGAGATGCACTTGTAACAATATTTCAACAGGTTTTGGCGCAGGTTTGCACTCGTTTTCGATCATGACCGAGCTAGTGTTCTAATCAAGAAGCAGAATCAGATATCACGGCGTACTCCAACCTATCCAACCATGTTTACAGGAATACTGACCTATGCAATGTAGGATCATCTATCACGACACCAGCATCGTCCCGCAGGTTTTGGTAGTTCTGTTTACAGACACTTTGGTGCACTGCTCACAGGTTATTATTCCCAGTACTACAGCGTGACACCCGCAGTGGCCACCATTGCACTTGCTGAGATTGTGATTACGGTGTCACTCTGCGTCCTATTGTACGACGAGCGTTCTAGCTCTATGATCGTCAGGTAGGTTGTCCGTGCCACTTGGTTCATTCCTAACAAACCCGTAGAACGAAGCGTCTCTTGAATACCCTTATCATATACGCTATCAACCGGTGTTTGTTAACTTCGTAAGTTTGATCAGTCCGGTTTGTGACTGAGTTGATTGAAGTTTTTCATGGTAGAGTAGTGGTCATTGTGCATCTTGCCATGGTGCATATGACGCGTTGTGCTATTTCTTACGTCACCCCCCTCACCCCTCACAGGTGGTTGATATCAACGTGCAGAGATGGTCAATGGGGTTCCCCTTCATTGTTGGAAAGTGTGAGTCTTCCGCACCCTGCAAGTCATTAGGCAGAACACCCCGGTTTACTGTTGAATAGTATACGCCAACTCGCTCCTGGCATTACTGAACTCCCGGGAGCACTTGCGATCACAGAGTGCAGGTTCCCTCTCAGATCCATGCAGCGGCACTGTCCACTTCGCGAACCTGACGAAGCTTGTAGTGGAGGCTGACAGCTCTCCGGATGGAACAAGGTCATCCGACGTGTGCGAGGTAGCTGTTATCGATACTACCACCGCTTTTGCACTCGCGAAAACTGCGGCATCACAGACATAGGGAGAGATTTGATGCCAGTAGTTCACATCTAGTACGCCTTTTTTTGTGTACAGCAAGAAGATTCAACGTCGCCACAAAGTACCACCCACATGTGCGAGGCTATTCTTTTCCGGTAAGGCTAATGAAGGGGATCCAATAGTAGTACAGTAGAATAGCTCATAATGCATATCTTGAAATTAGCACCATCACTATTCGAAGAGTGCAATGAGCATGGTTTTCACAATTCCGCATTATGCATTATGAGCTATTCTACTGTACTATAGGAAGTGACGACCTAACTGTTGGAGGTAACACCGGTTTTCCTTTAGGTTTCTTTTCTTTCAAGTTCCGTACATAGGTAACCCATCACTTACTCTCTTTTAGTTCCGTGTTCACCCTAGCGAGCACATGCATCCTACACGTTGTAACTAGCCGGAGCAGTACTTATACACATAGCTACGCTCGTTGAACCTCAGTCGTCGTATCCCGACACTGAGGTGAGCCACTCGTTATGTTACCTACCACAACTTGCTGAGGCCCAGGTAGTCACTCGTTAATCTTTTAGGTACTTAATAAATCCGAGTCGTCATATCCCGACACTGAGTCACTCGTTAATCTTTTAGATTTCTCTCGTGGTCGCGAGTCTCCCGCCTACAGGTTATGAGCGCCCTACCATCCACTTCGCTTACCTCATCGTCTGGTATCTATGCCATCCCAAAGCTCACGGACACCAATTGGGTCGAGTTTAAGACAAAGACTGTGATGTCTCTACGGGCACGAGGTCTTGCACGTCATTTGGAAGGAACTGTCAAAGTCCCTCAACCACTGCCACATGACCCGAAGGACGACAAAAAGATACTCAAAGCTGACAAATCCAAACTCGCCACTGAGGAAGAGATCGAAGAGAACTACGTAGCCCTTGATGCCTATGCACAGAAAGAGGCACTTGCTATACAACAGCTCTTTGCCACTGTCCCAAATACCGTTCTCATTCAAGTCCAGGGAAAAGGATCAGTAGCTGAGATCTGGAAAGCCATCTGCGATATCTACGAGGCTAAGAGCGACCTGGTCCAAGTTGACCTTCGAGCTCACCTACAGAATATGAAATGTGGCGACAAAGATGATGTCCGCACTCATCTCACCAACATGATGGTCCTGCGTGAAGAACTTACCGGAATGGGTGCCCCCGTGGACGATCGCGATTTCACTGCCATGGTAATTGGCTCACTCCCGACATCACTTCGCACTCTTATTCGCACAACAACTGCTGCTATACGGGCATCGGGTCAGCCTGTTACATCGGACAAAATCGTTGCAGTCGTGTTCGAGGAAGCCGACCATATCAAAATTGATAATGGTGGTAGCTCCACGACCAACGACACAGCCCTAACAGCTGAGTCATCAAAAAACCGAAAGCACCGTCGAAAAGCCAAGTCCAAGAAGTCGGACATCAAATGCGACAACTGTAGTCGTGTTGGTCATATGAAAGGTGATTGCTGGCGCAAGGGCGGAGGCAAGGAAGGACAAGGCCCTCATCAGAAGAAGAACGAGTCAGCAAGTACAGCTACAGCTGCTGATGACTACGCATTCATGACTTCCACTTTCCTTGACTCTGCTACTATAGCTGCAGTTCCTGCTGAAAAACGAGGTGCCATTGTCGACTCTGGTGCATCGTCCCATTTTTGTCCCAACCGAAATAGCTTCAAAACCTTCAGTGAGATCACCCCGAAACCAGTGAAGATCGCTAATGGACAAAGTGTACTCGCAACTGGTAAAGGCGACGTAGCTGTCAGGCTGCCAAAGGGTAGTGATCAGAGCACTGTCACTCTACGGGACACACTCTATGTTCCCGACATTGCTCTCACCCTTATTTCAACCACTCGGATTGTCAAGGCAGGCTTCGCTGTCAGTATGGAGGAAAGCTGGTGCGAAATACGTTCACCAAAACCGGATCGAAAACTTGTCGCACGCATCCCCGAGGTCAATGGTCTCTACCGGGTTGATGGCATAGTCGAGCAAGCAGCCACTGCAGCCCAAACCACGTCTCAGAAAAAGACTCGTATGACCCTTATGTCCCTCCATGAGTGCATGGGACATATTGCTTTCAGCACACTTAAAACCATGGTGGCGAAAGGCATGGTACTTGGTGTCGAGATCACCCAGGACTCCGGAAGTGAGTTCTGCGACTTCTGTGTCAGGGCGAAAATCACTCGACAACCTTTTCCCAATGAGTCCAAGACACGGGCGACGAAGTATGGCGAATGGATACACACTGATGTCTGGGGCCCTTCACGAGTTGAATCACTTGGGGGGAAAAAGTACTACGTGTCCTTCACAGATGACTACTCACGAGAAACGACAATCAAGTTCCTTAAGAACAAGAGCGACGTGTTTCAAAAACTCTCGGAGCATGTCACTTTCGTCCAAAATCACCACGAGGGTGCACTCGTCAAGTTCATCCGTTCTGACCGTGGAGGCGAGTACCTACCAACAACCGCTCAAAACTATTTTGCCAATCGGGGCATTAAGCATGAACTAACGGTCCATGACTCCCCGCAACAGAATGGTGTTGCCGAACGTGCAAACCGCACACTGGTTGAAAATGCACGCGCAATGCTCTTCCGTGCCGGACTACCCAGGTTCCTATGGGCAGAGGCAATTAATCATGCCGCCTACCTCAAGAACAGGTCTCCCACACGTGCACTAGTCAGCAAAACACCCTACGAGATGGTTCATGGCTCGAAGCCTGATCTGTCCGACATCCACCGATTTGGCTGTCCCATCTACGTCCGAGTCGAGAGTGCTGGAAAGCTTGATGAGCAAGCCAAGCTGGGCAGCTTCGTCGGGTATGATTACAACAGCAAAGGGTACAGGGTTTTCTGGCCCGAGTCACGACGTATATCCATCGAACGGAACGTCCGTTTCCCACCTGACGAGATTCTTCCATCACTCGATACCACTGACGTTCGGTTTGAGGGGGAGGACGACACAGTTGTCAAACCTACACCATCACCACCATCGAACGCACCACCACCAACCTCTCCTGCCGACGTACCGCTGCCGCCATCACCCCTCACGACTCCACCTACATCACGGCCCACGACACCCCCGGCCATACCAAGCAGCTCGTCTTTGGACTCCTCTATCCCAGCTTCTACCCAACGTACTACACGAGGTGTCAGGTTCCCTCCAGGTTACTACAGCCGCAGTACATTCAACCGCAACGAGCACATAAATGCAGTCTGGGAGATGACAGAGGATGACGAGGAAGGCCAGCTGTCGTGTGAAGAGCTTAGCGCAGCCACAGAACACGCTGACATCCCACTGGAGGATGACGAGCCAACTGTAACCGAAGCTCTGAATGGGCCTAATGCTGAACACTGGAAACGGGCAATGGCCGAGGAAATAGCTGCTATCGAGAAGAATGGTACATGGGAACTCGTCGACCCACCTCCTGGCGCCAACATTATACGATCGCACTTCATCCTCAAGGTCAAATGGGATGAAAAGGGCGACGTCACACGCTACAAGGCAAGGTTAGTCGCAAATGGCAACACGCAGCGAGAGGGTCTCGATTTCAACGAAACGTTTGCCGCCGTTGCCAAACTCCCATCTGTCCGTGCTGTTCTTGCGAACGCTGCGAGTCAAGGCTGGGAAATCCATCAGATCGACGTCAAAAACGCCTACCTTAATGCTGAGCTCATGGAGGCTGTCTACATGTATCCACCACCCGGTTACCTTAAACCGAGCCAGGAAGGCAAGGTATGCAGACTGTGGAAGTGTCTCTATGGCACGTGACAGGCTGGCTTCGAGTGGTACGAAACTCTTCGTGACTTCTTCATCGAAATTGGATTCACGCGCTCAGCTGTCGATCATGCTGTGTTTTACAAACACGAGGGCAACACGTTCTCGTCAGTTGTGTCTGTGTCAACAGACGACATGGCCATCACCGGCAACAGCGCTGAAACGATAGCTTGGGTCAAGGATGAGTTCAAGAAGAGGTTCGAAATTTCAGATCTGGGGGAGGTAAAGTGGTTGCTAGGGCTCGAAATAAAGTACAACCAGGCCATGCGAACACTCTCGATATCGCAGGGCGCGTACATCGACAAGCTAGTCAAACGCTTCAGTCTTGATGACGCCAATCCCATCTCGACACCTCTCGAACCCGGTTCTGCACTGACGACAGATCAGTCCCCATCAACACCACGTCAAGCCGCCGAAATGCGCCGTGTTCCGTACAAGGAGCTCGTTGGCTCCGTTGCTTGGTCGGCACTCGCTACACGACCCGACATCTCCTTTTCCACATCGACTCTGGCCCAGTTCATGCAAAACCCAGGCCGAGCACACTGGGAAGCAGGAAAACGAGTCATACGATACCTTAAAGGGACACGCGACTATGCGTTGAACCTCACAGATCCAAACGAAGGCATTATTGCCTATGTCGATGCTGACTGGGGCTCGCAGCACCACCGGCACTCAATATCCGGTCACGTCATGTCAATCGCAGGTATGCCAGTAGCATGGGGATCGAAGAAACAGTCCATAGTCGCCCTATCGTCAACGGAAGCCGAATATGTCGCCATGACGAACGCACTCAAGGACGTCCTATGGCTTCGGAGCCTCATCACAGAAATCCGCTCTCCAGTCACCACACCAACTCCACTTCACTGCGACAACCAGGGTGCTATCGCACTTACACTCAATAACAAGTTCCACCCTCGCACCAAACATATCGACATCCGTTACCATTTCATTCGAGAAGCCGTCGAGGACGACAAGGTACTGCCTGCGTACTGTCCCACAGACGCAATGGTCGCCGATGTGCTTACCAAAGCATTGCCACGTCCGAGGCTACAAAAGATAGTCGAGATGCTGGGACTATGTTAGACTTGAGGGGGAGTGTTGGAGGTAACACCGGTTTTCCTTTAGGTTTCTTTTCTTTCAAGTTCCGTACATAGGTAACCCATCACTTACTCTCTTTTAGTTCCGTGTTCACCCTAGCGAGCACATGCATCCTACACGTTGTAACTAGCCGGAGCAGTACTTATACACATAGCTACGCTCGTTGAACCTCAGTCGTCGTATCCCGACACTGAGGTGAGCCACTCGTTATGTTACCTACCACAACTTGCTGAGGCCCAGGTAGTCACTCGTTAATCTTTTAGGTACTTAATAAATCCGAGTCGTCGTATCCCGACACTGAGTCACTCGTTAATCTTTTAGATTTCTCTCGTGGTCGCGAGTCTCCCGCCTACACTAACGGCAAGTTGGAGAGTGCGAAACGCTGTCGCTGCAACAGCTACCCTCGATGCGAGTGGTGATCGTACGGTTAGAAGAAGTTTTCTTGTACCACATCACGAGAAGTGAGGAATGGCCGCTCAAGCTGACTTAACAAGTACAGATGCAATCATCCGCCAGTGTATCATGGGATTTCTTGTGCCAGGAAGGAATGGATGTCCGCATTGATGGAGTCCTTTGATATGGCCATACGGAGCGGTGTGACACCCGTGTTACATCCTCCGCATACCATTCAATTCGTAAGACCGTGTGCACGAGGCTGCCCATCCTATCCCTGGCATTATGTCATGATATCAATCAATCGATATCGACGGAGTCCCTGCCTGAAATCTATCAAATCGATACGCCATGTTTACATACCATGAGAAGCAATGGCAGCAAGTCATGTTCCGAAGTACACATGTCGCCCGAGGACTTTAGATTACTTACAAGATCACTTTCGCTGCTTAACCAAGAGTGTTGTTGGACAGGACCTGGGTGACACGTGACACGGTGTACTCCATACTTGGTGAACTCTCTCCATGTGTACACGAGTCTTGTGGAGGAAACTGCAGTGTAATGTTGTCAGAGAAACATCGGAGGGACAGCATTTGCGGGCTATCGGCGAATCGGTGAATACGGCCAAATGGGTAGGGCGGAGGGGAATGGGCCCACCGAACTGTCAGTACAGGACTTGTGTGCATGCCAAGGGTGCACAGGGATTTTGGTGGGCGTCCAGAATTCTCAGAGGCAGCGTTGAGAACTCTCGTCGTACTGCAAATGCGGACCTTGGCATCGAGACCCCCAGTTGCAATCCGTGGGCCGTCCGGTAAGCGTGGATGGAAAATATGGGCCGTGGTTCAGTATCCTGATCACGTTTCGCGGAACCTGGACGCCTGGATTAGTACAAGTTGTCCTGAGTGTAGAAACAGCGTAAGCTTTGTGCGTAATCCATGCTGGCTTTATGAATCGATGACGCCAGGCTCCGCTGAGCGGCGAGTCGCCTCCGACCCGGTGGCCGTGACTCTTGATGGAACGCGATCACGTGCATACGACTATTGGCGGCACGAGAGCTCGACTCGAGTTCAACGTTCAAATTTCAAGTCTGTACCCAGCACCATAACTTCGAACGTCTGACGTCTTGATATGACCATTCTCTCACTATCATGGAATTTGGACCAGAAGGGTGGTTGTGAGCCACGCTGGGTCGAATAGGTTAGCCCTGCTGTGGAGGTTGGTGTGTATGATTGCTAGCGCAGGTCAGCATGCATTTCTGTGCGGAACACTTATTCTCAAGAGGTGCCGCCGCCGCTCGCGACAACTTTGATTGGGCAAGCTCAAGACCACTGCAGAATGATCACGTCTAGCTTGGACAATACCCCGATTCCAATTTTAAAGCACAATCAAACATAAGTCAGGTACGTCCATCGCAAGTAAGAGTGACAGACTGACTAAGCAGACGTTATGAAGCGTCGCAACTAGAAGAGTCTGGCACAACAAACTAGGAAGTCCGGACGAACGATCAGATTACTTCACGCATCGGTGTCGCTGGCAGAGGATGACCGTCTGACTGCACCAAATGCAGGAATATGACTCAAGACACACCGGGAGGGTAATTAGTAAGTTGCAGTGTCTCTTTCTTTGTGTGGTTCACTTTGAGTCAGCACTTTCGGTAGCTCGAGACGTGTATTCACATCAGCTCCATTGACGGTGACGGCAGTTGAAAACGGCCCATGGTGTGTACATGCTGGTACAACCCACCACCATTGTGTGCCATCTCCGGAAGCGATCTCATTTGGCTGTATCTGTAGCTTCCATCTGGAACGTTTTTTTCAATCAGCATTGAGTGGTACTTGCCCTGCACCGAATCCTGATTGCGTCCCGTACTGTGAGTTATGTGATCGGGAAACTCACTACCCTCGAGGACCACGGGTCTTTACCCGTTCGTTGCTGCCGTCGTGACTCCCAACAGAGTTCCGTCCGACGAAATTTTCATAACGGGTGAACACAGAACAGCCTTTTTGAGCCTGGGACCCAGGTGTAAGTGTATGCTCACTCACACACCGGTAGAGACCGGGTAGGCCAGAAGGGGCCACGATTTCGAAGATCGTAAATACGGTAGCTGTAAATCGGTGCGTTATTGAGCAATACTGGTTGTGTCTTCATTCATTTGACTACAGGTCAAAAAAGAGGATAGTCGACTGTATTTTGGACCACAACATAGTGAAGTCGGTGTGAATGCACTAGAGGCGTTAGAATGCCCGAGTTGGTTACATTGATGCCGCGCACCTGAAACATCACAGAAGTCCTCATAGGGAGATCAAAGCAAGGCTGTGATAATACTGGCGATATATCACTACAACGGGCAGGTTACTGTCATGTGACGAGCAGTGCACGATTGCGTTTTTCGGCTTGCATTCCGCAAGAGCCTTCCGACATTCAACATTTTTTTCTGTGTATATCACGGACTTTCTGAGAACGATGAGTTGCCCTTTCTGCCATCTAACTAATGAATGACTTCGCCCGACACGGACCTAGGCAATGCATTATCTCTGCCTGTAGGCATGTGCCAGTGTGAGGCCATCAGTGAATTAACCGAGCAGTTCACGCGCGATCCAGGCTGGTGATGATGATTACTTACCAAGTTGCTAGCAACCCTCTCGCAGTCGCCGATCACAAGGCACGAAAAACAGTGCTGCCCCCAAGTAATGAGATAAGTAGGTATTTTTATCAGTGATTCCATCGTACATGGCGGGCTATGTAAGCGGATGCTTCGAGATTCGGGCGCCTTGGGGCGATGCAAGTTGTCCACATAAGAACAGGGATGGATTGCTTCCCCCTTAGGTCGATAGACCCGCGCAAACCACGCCCTGCCCCAAGTTCGTCAGCGGGTTCCCATTCTACAGGTTGACCAAACAACATGGGAGGCCTTCCAGACGGTTTCGGTGAGGACCTTTCGTAGTCTAACACTCTTATCCGCTCATGGATGTGAATAGTTTTCGCGTTCGTGGGGGGTTTTATCTCCGCTATGTATGTTTGCCCTTTACCTGACCTCTCCATTTCTGATTTCCCGTCAAGGTTATATGGCATAACAGCTCTACAGGCACGCTCTAGGCCATGTGTTCAGGCCGGTGCCGCACTTACCGGTTTGATAGACCTACACGTATTACATGCACTACTCTGGTGATGCCCTGACCTTAAAATTGCTGGTTGCTGCTGTATCGTGAATTGGACTACCCTCGCATACTCCTCAAATCTACTCACGCGAAGTCAGGGTTCTCGATACCGCACACGTCTCGCTAAGTGAGTCTTTGATATTTCTCACTGAATACGTGAATGACTACCGATCAGTGATTCACGCCTTGTATTATTACCTGGTGAAACGGACATCCCTACTTCTTGTAACCGTCACGCTTAATCTCTCCAGATAGCCACTTATGGCGTTCCGACAAGCTCGGAGTATATTATCTGGTTCGTATATCCTTCCATGCGAAACATCTTCTCGCTGATGAGATATTGCAGGTCCTTATCGGTACGCACACCCAATCTTCCGCCGGAACAGATCGTGAATGTGTTGCCGTCCTAGGCGTCGGGTCTGGTGAATGTGCGTTCCTTGCATCTCAACATCGTTTATGACAGGATTCAGCAGTATCTCAGGTATTTATAGTTTTTGGAGTTCAATGGCAAGTCACCATCTGTTATTGTGTGACGCTCATCAGCCGAATGTTTCCAGCTTCTTTACATATCAAATCTATTCCCGTATGTCCCATTGAGCTTGTCTATTGACACCTTGTTGATGCAGTTTAGTTTGCCGTCCTCGAGTGAAGTGGTGGGTGACCACCCCGATTGTAAGTATGTTTGCTTGTCACGGGAAACCAATCGTAAAATAACTGGATCGGAACAGATGGTACTTGTACTGGCGCAGTTAGGTGGGTTTTTTTTAGGTATCGAGATGCACTTGTAACAGTATTTCAACAGGTTTTGGCGCGGGTTTGTTCTCGTCTTCGATCATGACAGACCTAGTATTCTAATCAAGAAACAGAATCAGATATCATGGAGTACTCCAACCTGTCCAACCATGCGCACAGGAATACTGATCTATGTATGTAGGATCATTCATCCCGACACCAGCATCGTCGCGCAGGCTTTGGTAATTCCGTGCACAGACACTCTGGCGCTCTGCTCACAGGTCGTTATTCCCAGTATTACAACATGATGCCGTCAGTGGCCACCATTGCACTTGCTGAGATTATGATTACGGTGTCACTCTGCGTCCTATTGTATGACAAGCGCTCTAGCTCTACAATCGCCAGGTGTGTTGTCCGTCCCAGTGGTTCATTTCTAACAAACCTGCAGAACGAAGCGCCTCTTGAATACCCTTATCATATACGCTATCAACCGGTGTTTGTTAACTTCGTAAGTTTGATCCGTCTGGTTTGTGATTGAGTTGATTGACGTTTTTCATGGTAGAGTGGTCGTCATTGTGGATCTTGCCATGGTACGTATGACATGTTGTGCTATTTCTTACGCCGCCCTCGCCTTCGCCCTCACCTTTCCCTACAGGTAGTTGATATTAACGTGCTGAGTTGGTCAACGGGGCTCTCCTTCATTGTTGGAAAGTGTGAGTCTTCCGCACCCTGGAAGTCATTACCCAGAACACCCCAGTTTACTGTTGAATAGTATACGCCAACTCGCTCCTCGCATCACTGAACTCCCGGGAACACTTGCGATCAGAGAGTACAGGTTCCCTCTCAAATCCATGCAGCGGTACTGTCCACTTCACGAACATGACGAAGCTTGTAGGGGAGGCCAAGAGCTCTGCGGACGGAACAAGATCATCTGACGTGTCCGAGGTAGCTGTTATCACCGCTTTTGCATTTGATAAAACTGCGGCGTCGCGGAAAGAGGAAGAGGTTTGATTCCAGTTAGTAGTTCATATCTCGCCTGCGATTTTTTTGTGTAAAGTAAAACGGTTCAATGTCGCTACAAAATACCACCCACAGGTGCGAGGCTCTACTTGTCTGGGAAGGCTAATGAAAGAGATCCGTTATTTACCTATTCGAAACAGCGAGCGCTTCCTCAAGGAATGCACAATACATTCTCGATACGAGCTTCCGCAATCTCCAAAGTCCGAGGTCCACTGGTCCCGATGCAAGTCATACCCTCGACGCAAGTGGTGATCGTACGGTGGCGTGTGATTTTTTGCATCACATCAAGAGAGATGAGGAACGGCCGCTCAAGCTGATTCAACAAGCCCTGGCCCAGTACGGATGCCATCATCCGCCAGTGTATTATGGGCTTTCTTGTGCCAGGACGGAATGGATGTCGATGTCGATGGGACCTTTCGACATGGGATCTCTTGTGCCAGGAAGGAATGGAAGTCGGCGTTGATGGGACCCTTTTATGGAGCGGTGCGATACCCATGTTACATCCTCCGCATCCAATTCATTTCGTAAGACCGCGCGCACGAGGGCTATGAGTTGCAGTGCGAAGCTAGGCCACTGCTCATCCCATCCCCGACATTATGTCATGATATCAATTGATCAATATCAACATAGAGTCCCCTTCCGAAATCTATCAAATCGATATGGTGTGTTTCAGAGGACTGCATAATGAGGCAATCGCCCAAGGAAATTGAATAACTTACGAGATTACTTTGGCTGCTTGACCAGGAGGGTTCAATTGGACAGCGCCTGGACGACACGGTGCACTCCGTATCTGGTGAACTCTCTCCGTGTCTACACGAGTATTGCTGTCAGAAAGACGTTGGAGGGACACAGCATCGTGCTATCGGTAAATCGGTGAATACGGCCGAATGGGTAGGGCGGAGGGTCTTCTGTACTGACGGTCTACATGTACGCAAGTATTGTAGAGATGACCGAGGCTGGCAGTGTTAATTTGAGGCCACGGCATGATGAGGTACGCTTTCGAATTCAAGACGAGTGCGAGCCAACGGAAGCATTAGAACCAGCTGTAGTAGAACTGCCGCCAACACAAGTCGGCCTCTCCTTTTGAACCTGAAACATGGAAGCCTCCATCGAAGCAGTAAACATCACAGAAGGTCGCCATGGTCGATAGGGAACCATACCTTCCTTTGTCAACGCACTGGTAAGAGACTCGAGTTGGATCGGATTCATCATTCAAGATCAACTCGTCGGGCGGGCGCGGAGCCCGGATCTCGCCGCGAACCAGCTCGTAACGAGATACATCACTTTTTCTGTGGGTGTCCAACACCAACATAGTAGATCCATCGTCCAACCCGTGGCGAGTGCTGTGGAATCATGATGCGATGCATGTTACATAACTCCGAGTCCAAGCCTGTGGCTACCGATTTGGACCGTGGAATATCGCAATTAGCGACGCTCCTGCATTCACCCGTTGGCATTCACCGCTTTCTTGTCTAAATCCAAGGACGATGAGTTGTCCATTCCGTTAACTGTGAACGGGAAGCCCGGACCGTACGAAATGAAGCGCTACTGCGGAGACGGGCCAATGATTAGAACCAGCGTCTGCTACCGGGCTTTCCATCATTCCTGGTCGACCAAACAGATGCTTTGATGATCTATTTTAAATTTTACCCCAGAACAACGTACTGGCCTGGCAGTGCGGGCCACCCACAGCACATTTTAATGCAGTCCTCTCTCAAGAAAAGGACTGGTCTACCCTACGGTCAGATCGGTATACTGCCACTCGCAACCCTTGGTTGCTTCTCCATCCACATCCTCCCCCGGGTTCGTCGACAGGTTCTCTTTGTAAAAGTCAACTAAACGACATGGTTATGCCGAATGGTTTCGGTGAGGTCCCTCCACGACCTAACGCGGTCTCGTCTGTTAATGTTTTTGCATAGGTACTCTCCTCATTGGGGGATTGGTCTCTGCCATGTACGTATGCCCTCGCTTAACCTTCTCAGGTCCTTATTCCCGGCCAAGTTTATATGGCATAACAACTTTGCAGGGGCGTTTTAGAGAGTGTTCAAGCCAGTGCCCGACTTACCAATTACTTATAGACCTATATGTATTACATGCACGACACTGAGGATGCTCTGATCATTAAGCTGCTGGTCGCTGTCGTATGGTAATTTAAGCTACCCTGGAAGACCCATCAAACGTGCTCACATGAAGTCAGGATTTTCGATACCCTTCATGCCTCGTTCAGTGAGTATTTGGCGGCTCACTAGTGAACGCGTATTTGACTGCCAATTAGCATGTCACATCTTGTACTATTATCTGGTGAAACGGACGCGTCTACTCCTTGTACTTGTCGTGCTCAATAACTCTAGATAACCAATTATGGAAATCTGGCAAGCTTGGAGTCCGTGGTTTGGTTCGTGTAGCTTTGCATGGGAATATTGCTTCGCACTGATAAGATGTTGTAGGTCATTCCCGGTACGCACACACAACTTCCTACCGGCCGCTGATTAAGGATGTTTCATCTTCTTAGGCGTCGTCTTTGATGAATGTGAGTTCGTTGCGTGTCGAGACCATTCATGACAAAATTCAGTATTGCAGGCAGTCGTAGTTTTAGCAGTTCAATGGTAAGCGACTTCCCGCTATACGTAGCTATATACTCATCAAGCCAATGTTCCAAGCTTCTTTGCACGTCAAATACATAACCGTATGTCTCCTTAAACCTCCTTCCGAAGACACTCCAATCGACGGCGATTAGTTTGTCGCCCCCAAGTGAAGTGGTGGGTGACCGGCCCTATTGTAAGTGCGTCTACTTGTCACGGAAACCAGATCATGCCAAGACGGAATCACAACAGCTACTATTCGCAGTAGTTCAGTTCGGTGGGTGTTTTGTCGGGGTTAGGATGTACTTATAATAATATTTCGACAGGGTTTGGCTTGGGTTCGTGTTTTGCATAGACATGAGAGATCTACTTGTGTTCTAATCAAGAAACAGGGACACAGATTCAAGAGTACTCCCAACCTGTTCAATTATGTTCACAGGAATATTGACCTATGTGTTCAATGCATAGGATCGCCGATCCCAATCCCAACGTCATTTCGCAAATGAGGGTAGCTCTACTAACAGACTCTTCGGTGCATTGACTCACAAGTCGTTATTCCTAGTACTACGGCGTGACACCCGGCGTGGCTGTCAACGTACTTGCTGAGGTTATGATTACGGCGTCCCTCTGCATACTCCTGTATGAGCAGGGCTCTAGCTCTGCATTCCCAAGGTGATATTCGCCCACCTCAGTTGGTTCACTTCCAATGAATCCTGCTTAGAACAAAGCGTCTCTTGAACACCCTGATCGTCTATGCTGTTAACCGGTGCTTGCTGACACTGTAAGTTTGATTCATCTGGTTCGTGAATCTGGCTTGGTTGAAGCTTTTTGTGGTAGACCACTCATCATTGCGGAACTCGCCACGGTATGTATGATGTGCCACACTATGATTACATCCCTCTAATAATTCCTTCAGGTCGTATTGGCCCGGGATACATGGTTCCTGGGGCTATCCTTCGTCGTTGGAAAATGTCAGTCTTACGTGCCCTGCAAGTGACGTGCTGAACACGCCTGAATAGTATACGCCAACTCGTTTCTAGCATCACTTAACTCCCGGCAGCACCTTCAACATAAGGATGTAGGTACCCTGTCGGGTGTACGCATTAGCACTGTCCAATTCGCGAACCCTGCCAAGCTCTCGATGGGCGTTGAGCATTCTAATGGAGGAATGCAGTTCGCCTAGGTCGCTGTAGTCGATATTACCACCAACCCTGCACTTGGTAGGGCCACGGCGTTGGGAAGAGGGAGAAAATTGTGATTCTAGTAGTTCCAAACTGTGTCTGCCACTTAGCCTCTTCACCGCAACACGAATGAAACGTCATCGATACGAGTAGACCTCCGACGTTTAAAGTTCACTGCCGCATCCTCGAAGCATGTGGTGATTGTACGGTCGGACACAATCCTCTTGTACTCCTTATGACGTAGCCGCATCAGAAGAAGTGCGCTGGGCGGTTGCTCAAGCTGGTTTAATATGTCCCATGTAGCGCGGACGTCACCGTATATCAAGGGATTTCAAGTTTCGGAGACGGATGACAGCGTATAGAACATTCCTGACTCAATCCCTTTCAGCTTGACGTAGGGGGGAAAGCCTAAAATACCTTAACCCGAATGAGTGAGTATCACACACGAAACACGAAAGACCGGTTTCCGCTCGTATTGACCTGATGTCTGTAACCCAGTGCACAATAGAAGCCTGTGGTTGAGGAACCTCAGGAATGGTAAGTTAGAGTTTGACCAGGCATGCCCACTACACTTAGGATGTCCACATTTTCGTTGCAGAGCTGGTGTCGTAAATTTGTACATTTGGATACACACAGTACACTGGCAAGGGAATAAATTAAAATGGAAAAGAAAAGACTATAAATTGCGCGCGGGACGATGAATAGGTCCTTAGCAGATGATGAATAGAGGCACTACTTTACAGGAGTCCCCGGCGGACAACCGTCAACGAAGTTAGAGAAAAAACGAAACCTCCCAGGACTTTTGCGACGGTGTGAAATTACCATGCAATCCTAGGATGCGGAGCAATAAGGGGATAAAACGTACCAGAATAACACCGGTTCAGCTTTAGCCCGGACACAGCTTTGAACTACAGAGTCACACCTCTTCCTGTGTTTGCGACGCTGTAGTGTTTTCAAGCTCCGGATCAGCTGTGATATCAATAGTGGCCGCCTCGTGCATGTCGCCGTGTCCTTCCTCCTCTTTTGACCTCTTCAATCCCTCCGACATGTTCTGGAAGTGGACAACATGGATGCCTTCATTTGACCCCCGGGCCGCCGTTGAATCCTGAGAACGAAGGTATTGCCGGGTGTTTAGTGATGCTAGAAGCGAATTGGCGTATACTATTCAATGGTAAGATGAGTCTGTTCATTGCTTTCAGTGAATGGAAGACTGGCATTTCCCAAGGTTGAAGTCCAATCCCGCTGACCATGTACTCTGGAGCTCAATGGTCTGAAGGAAGTGTAGGAGTAACAATATTGTAGTGAAATAGTGTCACTGGTACTTACGGTGGCAAACTCTGCAAGGGCGACCAGTCTACATACAATGAAGGGTCTGAATCAGCTCACACAAGAAAGGGTCACACTCACAAAACTAGTATGCACCGGTTGACGGCGTAAACGACGAGCGTTGCCAGGATACGTTTCGTGCTGGCCAGGGTCGTTAGGGGTGAATTATCAACACGGACAGAAGTCACCTTGAGAAGGTAGTCCGAGTGCCACTGTCATACAACAGAATGCACAGTGAAGTTGTGATCAAGACCTCAATAAGTACAAAAGTGGCTGCGAAGGGCGTTGCGGCATAAAACTAAGGATGATGACTTGTGAGCGGGTACGCCGAATGTGTTTGTTGATGGAACTACCCTAATTTGCTTCATGACGCTGGCTTCTTTATTAACCAACCTACATGGAGAAATCAGCATTACCATGAGGGTAGCGAAAGTTGAAGCACATTAGAACAATTAACTCTGCATCTTGATTAGGAGTCTGTTGTGATAGAAGAAATGAACGCACCCATGCCAAACCCTAGTGAAACATCATTACTAGTGTCTCGTGCGCCTACCAGGGAAAACTCACCAAAGTGAGCCACTAGGAGTAAAATCTATCGTGGCGATGTCACTAGGTGAAACCTTTTCCATCGGAAGTAATTGTACTTACGATTGGAGCAGCCACCAGCCACTTCGCCCGACGGGGACAAACTGAATGTCATCAATATCTCGAATGGCACCCGTTAGGTTGAACGGGACCTACGGTGATATATTTTATGTGTGAAGAAGCTAGTAGGGTTCGGATTATGGGTGTTAACCCACGCATGGTAGAAGCTCACCACTGAACTACTATAACCACAAGTAACTGGCAACATAGCTCAGTTTTGTCATAAGCGGTTCACAGATGAAACGAGCGTACATTCACCAGAAGAGATGCCTAAGGAGGGAACATTCTGAAGTAGTGCCTGGCAGAAGGATGGGTTTGCGTACCGGGAATGACCTGCCATATCCAATTAGCAAGAAGCAGCTTTGAAATGGAGAGTTACAAGCACCAAACATCATATTCCAAACTCGCGAGAACACCGTAATTGGTTATCTGCAGCGGTTGAGCATGACGATTATAAGGAATAGACAAGTCGGTTTCACCAGGTAGTAATACAAAATATGGCACACTAATCGACCGTCAGTCATCCATTCACTTCCCCACACCAAGTACTCACTGAAAGCGACATGTATAGTATCGAGAATCCTGATCTCGCATGGGTGGGATTTTATCGGCGGTTCAAGGTGGTCAACTCACCATACAGCACCAACGAGGAACTTTACGGCTGAGGCATCCTCGGAATAGTGCATGTAGTACACATAAGTCTATAACACTAGTAAGTAAAACGCTAAACCTGAACATTCCGTCAAAAACGCCCCTGGAGGGTTGTTACGCCATATAACCTTGATGAGTAAGGACGTCAGGAAGAGACAACGTGAAATAATCAAGGAACACATACATGGCAGCGACCAAGCCCCCGATGAGAAGAGAACCTGAAGCGAATGAATAAGTAGACAAGACTACATTCAGCCGTGAAAAAGGTACCCACCAAGCTCGCCCGCGATGCCCATATCGTTTGGGTAATTCGTGCAAGGGAAATCGTTGACGAACTCGCCGCGTGGTGTTCGACAGAGAAACGAGCGGGGCGAGGCCTTATCAATCTGATAATGGGGACATCCAGTGCTTTCTTAAACGAAGAGGACCGCAGTTGTATGATCGGACAACTTGTGTTGCCGGCCACAGCATGATCACTCCACCGGGCAAAAACATCGGTGGGTACTTGACTCATCGCGAACATCGCAATCTATGGCACCAGTGACCGACCTCCCCATTTCTATAGTAACACTGCCACTGGCGCTGAGTCGACCGCGGAACATCTGATCATGGCTAGTAAAACATTGAATGTCAGCGACTCATCTGTTTCCCAGCTGCGAGCAGTATGTATGCCGGCGTTTAACGTTCAACCACTGTACCGATTTTGCAAAGTCTGTATATCGCAAGAGAAACACAGGGCGGCGGGCCTAGCAGGTGGAGCTCAATCAATTTTGCCATTGTTAACGGGCGGGTTTGTGTGCAAGATCATGATAGAGCAAGGCAAGTGCCAGGGGACCACGTGTGGCTGTGTACTTTGTTTGCTCTCGCTGTGTAGAGCTGGTTTGGTAGTTGCACAAGTCAATTTCTAACCCAACACGAACCTGGTGTATCAAACTCATCTTTGACTCGATGCAAGACTCATGGCCGAAGCTGAGCACGTATCCACCGACTGACCCTTCCTCGAGCAAGTATTCGCTCTTCAAAAAACGCTGCGGATGGTTGCCCTTGGTGCTGGCCAGTGGTCCCGGTCGATTTGGACGTCATCCTCATCTTGCCAGTCTTCATTTGCTTCCGGGTAGCTGTCCAGATCTGGGGCATCAGTTTCATGCGGTGGTTTTATTTCGTATGAACCGTTTACTCCTTCCCTAGTCGGTCCCAGTGCAGCATACAAGTCAACATCCACGGGAGCAGGGGAGAACCACACTCCACCGATGAACCTTCCGTTCCTACTTTGGCCGGGAAAGCTGGGGTTGGGATAGGTCAGATCGCCATGCCATGTGACGGAATGAGTCTTCAGCACAGTTTGGTTGTATGCCCCTCGAATCACTCCTTCACATATTCCGGAACGCGGCCTCGTGGTATCGCGGACACATCATGGTGCATGGTGGTATTGAGGTACAGATACGGCAACCTGGTCGCCACCGACCATACTAAGCGCCTGGACGTGGACAGGATTCGCCCCAACCTTTTCAATGTGGAGCGGTGGAGGACGAGGACGATGAGAGATCACAAGGCAGCATCGAACTTTTCATACGCATTTTGAGGACTCAGAGATGAAGTAGGGTGACTAAATTCTTGATATGGTCCGTCTATTTTGCTCGTCTGCTTTGAAACACGTCGGAGACGTGCAGCAGGCCCCAGGTGTGCATGTAGCCGTGCCCACTTTCGCTGCCCATGAACTACTGACGGACGTCCACCCAGGTGCGATATCACCAGCTCTCCTCTCCGGGTGCTACGTCCGAGCGGTTGCCGAATGATTTGCAGAGTGCACAGAGTCATCAGCACTTGTCGCATATCCGATGGTGCCTGACAATGGCAGTCAGAATTGGAGTCGGATGTAGTGGAACACTCATAAATACACACGTCAGGAACAAGGTCAGTGTGGATGGAATTAGATCTATCGTTACAATCTTGATAGCCTTCTAGACCGACGAATTCGGTGCGGTGACGATGAACTTCCTAGCCTGCCGAGCCGACTGGAAGGATCCTGCGATGGTCTGTAATCCACTTCGATTCGCGCTAATTTCTTTTTAAACGGATGGCTACTAACCTGTAAACTGAAAGGACCATGCGGAGCTTGAAGACACGGATGGAAAGGGGGAAGACGTATCTCTTCCATAATCGAGTGTACGAGTCCTGAAGATCGCGAAGCCGTCGTATATAACCTGGAAGACAAGAGCGCCCGCTACGGTCTGTGAGCGAGGGAGGTGCCGAAACGGGAACTCCACTGCTTGGATTTTGCTATCGGGCGATTGGGACTGCTGTCATTGGGCCAACACTCTTCGCCTTTCCAGTGCATCAGTGATATGACTAGTTAGTACCAAATGGTACCCAAGTGGTTCTGTGCAATCCGGACTGGTCCTGATGACAGCCCAGCCCACTGATGCATGATACAGAAATTTACAATTGCTCGACTTCGCACACACGACTGCAACTCGTAAGTAAACGAATCGATGATACTCGGTATTTTTCCGGCTTGTCCCGGACGTTTCCCCAATGATACACCGAAGCCAAGGGCCATAGGAATTACAGCCTATGCCACATGCTACAGAAGTCAGGACCGATAGGAAAGGCGATTCGTGTTGCACACAACAGAAGTTGCGAACTTACGGCGTTGCCAAGCCGCCGCCACATAGTCTCCAATGTCTTTGATGGACCGAGGAGCTATATTGAATGATGCCGTAGCAGGGGGCAATACAACTTATCCGGATCATACAAATGCGTCCTTGTATTTGCAAACCGGGCTGTATTTCTCCACGCAAACTTCTCAGAGACACCACTCAGTGCATTCGTCGAGATTCCCCATTTTACGACTTACCCACCTACATGGGCATCCCAGGCGAGTTCGGTGAGGACGTTTCGTAGACATTTGTGGTCTTATCTACTCATTTGTTCGTGGTAGGTGTTATTCTCATCGGGGGATTGATTGCCTCCATGTACGTATTTGCTTTGCTTGATCTTCACATGTTCTTATCCCCGTCAAGACTATATGGCATAACAACTCTCCAGGGGCGTTTTAATTGGAGTGTTCGGGCTGGCGCTTTACTTACAAATGATATAGACTTATCTGTATTTCATGCACCACTCTGAGGGTGATGGCTGGACCATGAAACTCGTGGTCGCTGCCATATGGTAAGTTAGGCTACCTTGGGATTTACATCAAATCTGCTTACGCAAAGTCAGGATTTTTGAAAGCCTCCATGTCTCGTTCGGCGAGTATTTGGTGCATAGAAACATATGCCGACTAATGGTCGATCAGTGGGCCACATGTTGAATTACTACCTGGTGAAACCAACTCGTCTACACCTTGTAACCGTCGTACTGACTCGCTGCAGATAGTCAATTACGGCGTTCCGTCAAGTTTGGAATATATTGTCTGGTTCGCACGGCCTTCCGTCTAGAAGCTTCTTTCCACTGATGAGAATCGACCAATCGGCAGGTCGTTCCCAGTGCGCATTCCTTTTTTCTATAAGATAAGTGATCTAGAGCATTTTTATACTTAGGCATCGGTACTGGCGAATGTGCGTTCTTTTCACCCTCACGACCCTTCAAGGCAATAATAATCTCTGTTCCAGACCTTTGTGTTGGTTATTTTTCAATGGTAAGTGACCCTCAGTTGTATCTCGGCTTTATAATCATAAACCGAACGACACTAGCTTCTTTACGCGTAAAATATATTACCGTATGTCACATTCGACCTGGGACTTGAGGTTTCGTTGATCGTATTCAGTTTGCCGCCCCCGACTAAGGTGGTGGGTGATTGGCCCAATTGTGAGTACATTTACTTTTCATAGCCAAGGCGTCAGTTAGTGACAGGATCGTGCCAGATACTATTGGTGCTTATTCGCATCGGTGAGTTCCCTAATTGCACTCCCAGGGGATTTCTAGTGATATTTCAACAGGGTTTGGCATTGGTTTGTGGTTTGCTTTCACCGCCAAAGACTTTCTCTAACCAAGAAAATAACAGAGACTCTTGTTCTACTGTACTTTAGGTTGTCCTGCCATCTTCACCTAAGTACTGATCTCTGCATATAGGTTCGTCAATAATGCAGTCAGCTCCGCATCAAGCACTAGGGTAGTTTCGTTAACAGAAAACTTGCTGCAGCTGCTCACGAATCCTAGTTTTATGGCTCGGTACCTACTGCATCTGCGGACCCGCTTGCTGACGTTCTGATTACGGCGTCACTCTGCGTACTTCTGCATGAGGGTGGCTCGCGCTCCGTATACCCCAGGTGACTCCAATCGGTGCCAGTCGTCCCCTCCTAACGAACGCCGCCCAGGACGAAGCGTCTCGTGAACACACTTATCATCTATACCGTTAACCGGTGTCTGCTGACTTTGTAAATATGATTCATCATTGCTTTTCAGTTGTAACTGATGCATGCCTTTCTCTCGGTAGACCGGTCGTTGTCGCGGAGCTCGGCGTGGTGCGTATGGCGCACTACACTATCTTTATGCCGCCTTCACACTTCTTCTACCAGGCCGTTGCTGGGAAAGCTGCATGGTCGATGGGGTTGAACTTCATCATTGGAAAATGTCAGTCTTCCATGCCCGCGATGGAGGAGACATTCCATCTTACTATTCAAAAAGTATATGCCAATTCCCTTCTAGCGACATTGAATACCCGGCAATACCTTCGCTCCCAGGAATCGAGTAGCGGACCACGTCAAACCGCTGATGTTATCCGCTTTGCGAAGCCGCACAAGTCTGCTTCGGACGAAGAGAGTTCTGGTAATGGGACAAGTCATGTCGACGTGCACGGAAGAATTTAGTATTGCCAAGGTATGGTATTGGTTCTTCCATCCCAGTTTCTTTTCGCCTTAGAGTTGCGACGTGTAATGATGATATAAATCGTCACCTACAAACATATATGATACTCATTCCTACCGCACAAGCATGCCCAGAGGGCTGCAATTATTATATATCGTACTGTGTCCTTTGAAACTTGTCCTGTTGGTATACTCCGGTTGGTGCTCCCTGCCCTACCTACGACAAGATGAAGATCACATCCAGCAACCTCAGCAGCATCACGTCCCGTGATATCCACTGGTTTGACAAAGTCTCCGTTATTCGTGCCTTGCTTATCAAGAATTGTGAAGCTACGCCCGAGCAGTCTCTATATCGCGGGTGCTTCCTGCCGTAGACAAGACGTCGTGGTCCCCTCTTCCCAATTTGTCGCTATTGTTTGCCGAGGTACCCATGTCGCCCGAGGATTTTGGTATATCGGATAGGTGGATGGTGTTCAAGAAAAATTCAACGTCACCGGAATTCCTACTCCGTCGAACGAAATTGCGACTGTTGAGGGATGCCAGGAGCGAGTTGGCGTACACTAGGAACAGTTATACGAACTGAAACTCGGTTGGGCGCTAGTCAAATGACTTACATTTTCCGATGGTGAAATCGACTGCCATAAACCACGAGTTCTCTGGGTTAACCGCCCACTGGAGGGATGTATAATTTGAGCGGTGACGGGTAACGGAGTTGACGTCTACTTACCAGAACTACTTCTGCGATTGCGACTAGCCTGCAAGTACGTCTAGTTGATGGTGCTGCAGCATCCGTGGGAACTCACGAGGTCAGCAGACATCGGTTGATGGCATAGATCATGAGGATGTTAAGGAGTTGCTTCGTTCTACATAAACTTCCGTCAGTGGTACGACGGGGCTGATGCAGGTTTGGGCACCTTGGAAATATGGTGAGGGAACTGTTTTCTCGGAGAAGCAAGCAAAGCGCTACGGCAATGAAGATATCGGATACGACGAGGGCCGCACCGAAGGGCGTTATCGCATAATACTACGAGAGGCAGAGTGATCTCAGCTGCTTGCATCATTGGTCATGCAAGATTGAAAGGATTTACCGTAAGTTGCGAAAGCGAACTCAATTGCTTCTTGATGAACCTGTATGACCTTAGTACATCGATGGAAGCATGAGGAAGGGCCGCACATAAGAACCACAGTTTCTTTGGTCTTGATCAGAGGAATGATAGTTCGATGAGAGAAAGGAGCGCACCTATGCCAAAGCCTTCATAGGTGCTCATCAACATGTCGATCTACGAATCAGACTCTCGAACTCACCAAGATGAAGCAGTACTGTTATGATCTGTTGCGATAAGATCGTTGTTTTAGATTGATATGACGATGTCACTTACTATTGGCACGGTCACTATCCACCTGAGACGAGGGCGGCAAACTTCATTCTATCACTACTGCTGTTCTCGGTAGACGAAGAAAAACGGCGCGTACGATAAAATATCTTCACTGTGAAGAATCTAGGAAGCGAAGGTGCGTCACGTTCTGGCATTTGGCAAATACTCAAACACTTACGCTTGAACTGCACACGCTATAGTTAACTATATGGTCTTAAAGTTAGCCGAATAACACGTGTTTTTGCAGCGAGCTTACATTGACGGCCACCGACGCCTGTAGCAATGACACAGGAAAATTTGTTATGCGGTGCGACTGACCACCATGCATTTGAATACTTACGAACAACGACCTACCATGACAGTCAATAACGATGACCGTTGGGGTGAAAGTCATACGCACCATACACCATAAGCCAGAGAAGTCGTAACACCGTAACTCGACACCTGTAAACGTCATCAAGCAGAAAGCTCCATGATGCAACGTGCCGGACGCACTAAATAGTAATACAGGGCATGACACACTGGGTTATTTGTCAGCCTACAGTAGCACCCCACGAAGTAACGGACTCACTGAGTGTGACATGGGTAGTATCCAAAACCCTTGAGAGATCATGAACATCCATCGACATCCTCAGTGGTGGCGGCTCACCAAATCGCAGCTACAAATAGCTTCGTGGGAACGTCATCGTTGGGATAATTCATGAAGTACAAATAGGTCTAACAGATCGTCAGTCGTAATACTGATGTTCGAGTGTCTGCTTCAGGCTAACCTGTAGCGTCGTGATTCCATATAGACTTGACATATGTCGTAGCAGATTAGGAAGGACCGTGATCAGAAGCAAATGGAGCATACACAGCAGTAACTATGCCCCCGATAAACGAAGCGCCTAAGCAAGGACATTTGAGTTATTGATTCAATCCACGGCCATGAAGGATCCTCACCCCATGTGTTTGTAAGGTCTACAGATGCCATTCTGCCTTACGGTCGATGCACGGGGGAGGGGGGGTTTTGACTGCAAGTCCTTGCTGATGACGTGAGCGGGCAGATGTGTGGAAAGAATAACTGATGGAGCGCCTGGTCCGAGATATATATGATACCGGCACTGCCGCACTCCCAGGCAGGCGCAAGAACCTACTATGCGCATTCCAAAAGGAGGATGAGCCCCGTGAACTGACTTTTCTGGTATGGCCATACATCCTCGAGGCAATGTACAGCCTCCAAGCTCCAAGTGTGGAAGCACTGCTTTCATCCAACGTCGAATCCCACGTTGGATGTACCTCGGAGTTCACGGTACTCCGAACCGAGGAAGTAACACACGGCATACCAAAAGACCAGCGACTGGAACGTTGATAATATTCTGCAGTGGCATACCCAAAGGTACAGACTCGTCTGGAACGGAGGCCGACGCATGTGCGAGGCAAGGGCATTCTGAGTAAAAGACGTGAGACTGGCTTGGACCGCTTTAGCCAATTACGAAAAGGAACATGATCAGATGACGACATGTTCACAAGACAAAACGGCCCACCGAGTGCCAAGAACAGCATCGCCAACGCAATGCGGAGATAATAGCTGTGGGCGATGGCTTGACGTTCTCTATTCGAGGACGGGGAAGACATGCACGGAGGGGGGTGTGACTCGCAATGTACGAGCCTGCCTTGCGATAATACGCCGGAGCGTGACGCTACTACCTACCAGAACTTCGGGGACCAGAGTATCCGGGGTTATGGGGCTCCACAACATGAAACACGAGTAGTAGACCGGCTTTGCGACGAGGCAATAAATATTGTGATCCCTTCTACTTCACTCACCCCTCAAAGATCGAGGATGACACCAAGAGAACGACTCGGAGGTGGAAGACTAGTGCTGCTTGACGTTCACACTGATACAGGAGGACCATTTGATGGATCGCTATTACTACTACAGTATTTAGCCCGCCAACCAAGAATTAGTGCCCGGACACTTGATCTCTTTCCTGAAGACACTTATAGTATGCAGTCACGAATACATGATAACCGTAGGAGACGCCCGTCGTTGGGTCGCGAATACTCAGTGTAACACAAGTTGATACCCTCGTTCCTTGCTGATCTGGACCCCCCTAAGGTAATCACTTGAGTGGCCGCCGCCTGATCACTGTCGCATCGTTGGGACCCTAGGAGGCCTGTTGGCCATGGATAAGGCTTCGGAGTGATTATGGCACCGAGCTGCCAAAGTGGTAAACGCAAACGTCAGGGAACGTTGTGATCCAACATCATACCACCTTTTCAGGTGGCGATCTGACATCGCGTTGCCTGGTACAAACTTCTTTTGATGCCCACGTAGCCGCTCGTTGACTTGCTGTAACGGTGTAATAAGCTGAGATACACCTGTCATTTTCTGACCGTCTGGACTGGCATGCGGCGTTGAGGGCTTGCAGGTTAATACTAAGGCCCTGGTAAAGCCGAGAAATCCGAACCGCCGATAACTATGCTCTCTCAAGCTGCAATGGAAAGGATCATATACTAAAGACAACGATCTCCATTTCCCCTTCCTTGAACACTTGGGTCGAACTTGTGTAGGGCAACTGCGATGCTCGATAGGGGCTATTTTCCCTTTTTGTATTTTCCACGCGTGCCAAAACTGGTTGGTGGGCGGAAGGAATTGAAACACTCGTTCGCGTTCGATGAGCCTTGGCGCACTCACCCATGCGACAGCGAGACCACCGTTTATTAGGTTTGGGTGCTGCCGTCTCTCTACTTTATCTTCCGGTCAAAAGCTAGACTCGAAGGCGTTCTCCAAGACACTCCTTCTCCCAAAAACTTCGTTTCCGCTCTGGCCAGACCCCTCGAAAACAGAGGTTCCGTTTCGGAAGAAGACGTGCGACGACCTCTACCGTTGGCAGGCGCGTAGCCCATTCGGATGGTTCTTCCACTTCTCTGACGACCACATTGAACAGGCACGGCACGCCCGCGGCCCACTCTTCGTGTTACATGATGGCCCTCCGTATGCAAATGGTCATCTCCACATCGGTACGGTTCACTATCCTAATGAGCGGCGCGTAGCTGACGGTTTTTTGGTTAGGACATGCGTTGAATAAGATACTGAAAGATATCATTAACCGATACCATGTTTCTATCGGTGATCGTGTCCAGTCAGTGTTCCAGCTTCCCTACACTGCCCTGTGGTCTAATCTGCGCATATTGTGCCAAGTTACGTCCCCGGGTGGGATTGTCATGGTCTTCCAATAGAAAATAAAGCGTTACAGGACCTAAAGGTTCGTTTCGTTCCATACAAGCTCGCGCATATCTCATAAGCCCGTACAATGCGTGGGTCATGTAGGGGGATCCGCACACACTCGCTCCAGATACAATACGCAGCGCTGCTAGAAAGACCGCAGAACGCGAGATGTCAACGCAACAAGAGGAATTCAAACAATTTGGTATAATGGCTGATTGGAGTCCTGAATCTACTTATCGTACCCTTGGTAAGAACAAGAGAAGCGCTCACGTTTGGTGGAACCGGCGCTGATCACTTCGTGTTAGATCATGCCTATGAGATACGGCAGTTGCGAGTCTTTCAACAGATGGTTTCCAGGGGTAGATTGCCTGCTTCTCGGTTATATCTCTACAACTAATCGCGACTGTCTCTACAGGTCTCATATACAGACACTACCGTCCGGTGTATTATTCCCCTTCGTCGCGCTCTGCATTAGCGGAAGCAGAACTGGTGTATAGAGATGATCACGTATCACACGCAGTTTATGTCTCATTCACGGTGGATGCAACGGACGATCCGTCTAATTTGGCAAGGAAGCTAGCGCCCTCAAGTGAGACGGAGGAGGTAATGGAGGAGTTGCAACGGGGAATGGTAAAGTTATTGGTGTGGACCACTACACCATGGACTCTCACAGCAAATATGGTAGGTTCTCTGCACACTGCTGGAGCGTTGAATCGTGACGCCTTGTTAGGGAATCGCAGTGCACCCTGATCTCACATATGTCGTTGCTCGTAGTCTGCGACATCCTGGTCTGCTGATCCTTGCAAAGGACAGGTTATCAGCACTTGAACACATTCTTGGATCTTGTAGTGAAATCAAGGTTATCTCTGAGATACCAGGCACCCAACTCGTCGGGCTCAAATATCGTGGCATATTCGCACCCCCCTCTACTGATGATGCTGTTCCACTGTGTTCTTCATCTGGTTCTTCACACCGGCACCACCTCCAAGTTATCTCGGCTGCCCACGTGACACCAGACACAGGAACTGGATTAGTTCATTGCGCACCAGCACATGGCGCAGAGGACTACCAAGTTTTCCGCGCGCAAGGCCTGCTTGACTCTGGGTTGTTGTGTCATGTCGATCGGGAGGGTAAATTCTCCGATAAAGTGAGGGATGTCATATCTGGAATCGAGGGAAATGGAGACTTGGTGGGTCTCGAGGTGCTGAAAAGCGGATCTAAAGCCATTGTTGCATTGCTAGAACGTACGGGATCGCTATTATCTGTCGAAAGGTTCCGTCACAGATACCCCTACGACTGGAAGACCAACGAGCCAGTTATCGTAACGTGAGCGTTGACTTGCTTCCCGTCAATGTGATTCTCAAGTTGTTTTATACAGGGCGACTTCGCAATGGTTCGCCAACCTGGACGATATCAAGGAAGATGCTTTGGCTGCTCTCGAGAACGTCGCTTTTGTCCCACCAGGCTGTACGTCGACTTGTTGCGACTTCTTCACCTATTCCCTCACGCGCTATATAGCTCGAAACCGTCTCACGTCTTTTGTTCGCTCGCGTTCAGAATGGTGCATCTCTCGCCAGCGTGTCTGGGGAGTTCCAATCCCGGCTCTCCATCACATTCCGAGCGGTGCCGCAATCTTAACTGCATCATCACTTACCCATATCCTTGACATCCTAGATCGCAAGGGTGTGGGCTACTGGTGGCACGGGCCTGTCTCCGAGTTTGTAAATCCCGAATTGACCGCCCAATATGGCGGGGAAGTCGGTGAGCAAACGTGGCGCAAGGGCACTGATACCATGGATGTCTGGTTTGACAGTGGAACAAGTTGGGCTATGCTTCCGTTTGGAGAAGAGTATGGGAGGGCGCACCGCGCAGACGTGTGCCTTGAGGGATCCGATCAACATCGAGGGTGGTTCCAGAGCCAACTGCTGACTGCTGTCGGTGTCAGCAACGCCGGTGGAAAGAAAGCAGCAAGTCCGTATGGAACGCTAATCACACATGGGATGGTACTCGACGAGAGCGGGCGAAAGATGAGCAAGTCCCTGGGGAATGTTGTCAGTCCTTTGACAGTTATTAACGGCGGGGTGGTGCGCATCATGATCTTATCACAGTTCTCTGTGTGAAAACGTACTCATGCACGTGCAGCACAAAAAGAAGGAACCTGCGTATGGTGCGGACGTCCTCCGGCTGTGGGCGGCGACGGTCGAGTATTGGCGGGACATGTCCATTGGTCCGACAGTACTCGCGCAGACCGCTGAATCGATGAGGAAGATCCGCAACTCGGCGAGATTTATACTTGGGAATATCGGCGCAACGAAGCAGAAAATGAACGATGAAGGATTAGGAAACCTTCCCCCTGTCGCGAAGGAGAATCTTGGCTTGGTATGAGTTTGCTTTTCTTTATCACTGTTGCGTTTGACTGTGAGATTTTGTCGTTCATCCGTAGGCGGAACGCTACGTCATGAATGAATTGTACAAGCTGGAACAGACTGCCCTTCAGGGATATGCGACGTACAACTTTCCGCGAGGTAAGACCTTTCAGAAGGTCCTCGACACATTCTCACGACGCTCTTTGGTGTAGTGATGACGGCTTTGGTGAACTTTGCGAACATCACTCTCTCATCGCTCTACTTTGATATCACCAAGGACGTATTATATGCCAACGATGTCTGCAGTTTTGAGAGACGCGCCGTCGTCGATACTCTGGAGAGGGCAAGTCTCGTTTTCTGGAGTGTGTCACGACGGAAGGCAGCGCTCGCTAACATAGCTCTAGATCTTGCGGACTATGACATTCGTGTTGGCCCCTGTGCTTCTGCATTTGGCGGAGGAGATTCACGACCAGTATGCAGAGAACGCACGGTTGTCGTTCTTCACACAGAAATGGACCCCATTGGTGAGACATGCATCCTCAGTGAGGTGTTGGTTATGCTGATTGAATGGGGAGCAGAGCGCTGAATGGAGTGATTGTCTGGCAGAGAAAGATATGGAAAGCCTGTTGGGGGTCCGCAGTGTCGTGCTTGCGCTCCTTGAAAGGGCCCGTGGTGATAAGTATGTTATCAATTGACTCCTAGCGGTTCAGAAGAAACTGAAAAGGAAGAATGGATACTCAGAAATCTCAAGAGTGCCCTAGAAGCTAAGGTCACTATCGTTCTGCCCTCTGATACGAATACCGAACTAGTCGGGCTACTGAAGCGGGAAGGTATGTAGTTGGGTTAGCGTCTGTCACCACCTGAAGTTGATGTCGCGATCGGCAGATGCATTTTTGAAGACGCTATTCATCGTCTCTGACGTCGAGCTGCTGGATGCTGGCAGCACAGATCCTACGCCTGCGGCATGGTCATATAGTGAAACCATGAAAATACCTGGTATGTTTTAATTGGTGAAATTCCCGTTGGTACAGTCATTTGATGCGAATGATTTAGGATCACCAGACGCAGACCTCACCATCCTTGTTAAGCCTGCTACACTGAGCAAATGTCCTCGATGCTGGACATATACTAGACCTGACCATAAGGAGTTATGTCCTCGCTGTGAGGACGTTGTCAAACTCTGAAGGTGGCAAGATGAAAGTACACACATATATATTGCGTATAGTGACTTTGGTGGTATACAATCATTGCATCCTTGCACCATTGCTCCACACTCGTAGCACCTTTCGACTACCATGCATGTGAGGCTGCTGACCTGGAGAACGACGAATATTGTTAGAAACGGTATGATCTCGCGCGTTCGGACTAGTCCAGCGATAGGCATATCATTGGGTCCGGGAGCATCAGCCAAATATGTCCACCGACGTCAGCAAGTTCCAAGCTGCAGCTCGCGGACGCAGGCTTACAGTTTGACCAGACTACGGCTGCCGGTGGTACAACTATCGAACATTATCATCGACAACGATGACAAAGAAAGCGCTTGTTCTCGTCGCGGATGGCACAGAGGAGATGGAGTTGTCAGTGTGCTTTTTCCCCCGTCACCCCTAGGGATAGGCTGATCTCCGTGCAGCACGATCACTTATGATACGCTCGTCCGAGCAGGCGTGGAATGTACCTCTGCGAACGTCCAGTCCGGTGGATCTCCGTACGGGACGGTTGGTACAAGTCCTGCATTGGTGGTATGCTCGCGAGGCATCAAGATTCTGCCTGACACTACACTGCAGCCCCTTGAGGCTGGACCGGTACGAAAGAGCGTTCTTACGACCGTGTAGAATCTCCTAAGGGGTACTTAGGACAAGTACGATGCCCTCGTTATCCCGGGAGGGCTCAAAGGTGCTGAGACGCTCTCTCAGTCGACGGAAGTGCAGACCCTTGTAAGGGAGTATTTCAACGGGGGAAAGATTGTGGCCATGATTTGCGCTGGTGAGCATTTCTGACCTGTGCTCCCACTCTGGAGCCTGCCTGATTCATGACGTCCGCTTCATATTGTTATAGGTACTCTGGCTGCTAAGACGGCGGTTCTGCCGCGTCAACCGGTAACGTCGCACCCGGTTGTGCGGGATGCTTTGACTCAGAGTGGGTACCGGTTGTGGAAGAATATGTTCGTTGACCAAGACGCTGTAGCGTTCGAGTACCGAGAAGACTCCGTAGTTGTTTCGGACAAGGTGGAGGGTAAGGGGACTCTGCTGACCAGGTACGTACGCACTTCATGTCGAACAAGACAGCGTGTCCATGGCTGAGGTCGCACCACGTCCAGTCGAGGTCCAGGTGAGTTGTCGCGACATTTCTGCGAGCTGTGACGAATGAACGCGTCGCAGGTACTGCATTTCCGTTTGCATTCAAGTTAGTCGAGTTATTGTGCGGGAAGGAAAAGAGCGACGAAGTTCGGGGACCGATGATGTTTCCTCCCTCTGTCCCGTACCCTTACTGATCGTCAGGTAGTAGTCGTTTTCGCGAGACGTCCTGTCTGTAGTTTTGTAGTTCTTACGTGTAACCATCGTCGGTTTTGACAGCAGTTTTTTCTTTCTTCAAACCAGCATCTGGCAGGGACGTCGCATGCGAGCTGCTCAGCACGCCGCGCGACGCATCCATGGACTACATTGGCGGACGAGGGCGGTGGTCCTGCAGCGACGACGCGCTGGCTTGGATCTGACAGCGCATTTCGGGAACGAGTCATATCCAAACCTTGTCAGAGCATCATCACACTACCATCAGTCCACCACCACATCGCACGTCCCGACTCCTAGCATGACAGCGTCTCTCGAGTCCATCACGGCCTCGTTGGCCAATCTCTCGATCACTCCAGCAGCCAGCATCATCCATGCAGAAACAAACTCGCCAGCGACATGGCACGAAGCTTTGCAATCAGCGACGTCCGTACCACCCTCGTTCGAGCTTATCAAGACGCTCGTTTACAAGCCCAAGACAGCCAAAACAGCCGTGCCAGTGCCAGTCGTCGTGATCGCACGCGATGACACGGAAACCAGCTCGTCAGCTCTCGCGAAGAAACTCGGTCTCAAGGAGCTCAGGCTCGCGTCAGAGGATCTCCTCGACGAGTTTTTCAAACTCGACAAAAACTCTCGTGCGTAAACGCTGCTGTTATCTGGATACAGCGATGTAACTTAGATCTCGCCCGACGGACTCTCTTCTTTTACGGTCAATCACTGCACTTATTCAGTTTCGCTCCTTGCTCTCGATAAGGAGTCGTTCCCAAAGGTGGTCACCGTGGTCGATAGTTCGATCGCATCTGCACCAGATACCATCTTCGCCATTCATGCATTGTCGTCGAGCTCGACCATCTTTCTTTCTGGGAAAGATGTTCTCGCATATGTCAGAAGTCTCGAAACCGACGAGCTCAAAATCCAAGAGGTTGATTTTACTACGCTAAAAACGGAACAGTCCGCCGTCGCCCCTGTTTCTGGTGCTAACGCCGCGAGATCGGGTACGAAGGAAAAGGAGGATCCCAAGATCGAGGGTGCCGTCCAAATTGCTATTGGTGTCAAGAAAGAAGTGGACTTTTCAGCTTGGTATCAAAGCGTACGTCCAAACATTGCCCATGGTCGAGAGGGGACAGGTAGCCTGATCCCACGCCGTCGTTCTAGGTTTTGCTCAAGGCAGACATGTTGGAGTACTACAGTGTCAGCGGATGTTATATTCTTCGCCCCTGGTCATTCAGTATCTGGGAAGAGATTCAAGGTGGATCCTTCGTTATCTACCGTCCTGGTCACTGAGACTTTGAAAACAGAGTGGTTCAACAAGCGCATCAAGGCTATGGGGGTGCAGAACGTGTACTTCCCCATGTTCGTCTCCTCGAAGGTACTGGAACGCGAAAAAGACCATATCGAGGGGTTCTCCCCTGAGGTCGCATGGGTCACGCGGGCGTGAGTCTCATACATTACTCGTCGACCGCGCAATGTATTGATTAGGATGGTGTTAGTGGTTCATCCGAGCTCGAGGAACCCATCGCCATTCGTCCGACATCTGAAACGGTCATGTACCCCTGTAGGTGTTCTCGCGTGGTATCGCGTCCTGAGATTGACTACGACCGTCGATCGCTTAGATTACGCCAAGTGGATCAAGAGCCACCGAGACTTACCCCTGAAGCTCAATCAATGGAACAACGTGGTACGGTGGGAGTTCAAGCACCCTCGTATGATCATTCATTGGAGTTTCTATGATCCGACTAATACGGCATTGACAGAGCCCTTCCTGCGTACCCGCGAGTACCTCTGGCAAGAGGGACACACTGCCCACCTGAGCAAAGCAGACGCAGACAAAGAAGTGCTGGATATTCTTGAGCTTTACAGGCGCGTATACGAGGAGTTGCTTGCTGTACCCATGATCAAGGGCATCAAATCCGAGAAAGAAAAGTTCGCGGGTGCGCTCTATACGACGACCATCGAAGGCTTCATTCCCGCGAGCGGGCGAGGTATCCAAGCTGGAACGTCGCATTGCCTTGGACAAAACTTCTCGCGTCCCGAGATGTTCAACATCGTGGTAGAAGATCCGAACGACCCCAGTGGCCAGGGCAAGTTGTATGCATGGCAGAACTCGTGGGGTTTATCCACGCGCACAATTGGGGTGATGGTGATGGTACATGGAGATAACCAGGGACTTGTTCTCCCTCCACGGGTGGCGTATGTGCAAGTCGTCGTCGTTCCGTGCGGAATTACGGCGAAGACGGGCGACGCTGAAAGAAACAAGATCAACGATGCTTGCGACGAGTTAGCCAAATCGCTTGTGGATATCGGAGTCAGAGCCAAGGCTGACTTGAGGGACGGTTATACACCCGGTTACAAGTTCAACGATTGGGAACAGAAGGTGAGGTGTCATATGATCGATGACGGGTGTGGCGTCCCCTGCGTACCGCGTGCTAAATTCTTTATTTGTCTTTGTTCTAACCTGCTAGGGAGTTCCGTTGCGGCTGGAGATCGGACCGAATGATCTTGTCAAGCAGCAGACGGTGTCGGTCCGGCGTGATACGGGTGCAAAAGCGCCCATTCCCCTATCGGAACTCAAGGCAGTCGTGCCAGCGTTACTGGAGACCATCCACAAGGACATGTACACGAAAGTGTTGAACGAGTATAACTCCCGACTGAAAGAGGTCACTCGATGGGAGGATTTCGTTCCTACGCTAGACAACAAGTGCGTTGCAGTGATACCCTGGTGTGAGGAGGAAGCGTGTGAGGATGACATCAAGGAAAGGAGCGCCAGATCGTGAGTTGTAATTTTTTTGCGTTGCCCCTGTGTTTGAAGGGATACGGGTTTCGGATCATTGTTGGTCCATTTCGATCTTGCGATGTGATACTGATTTTTATACCCCCTATGGAACGTACAGCGCCGAGCCGCAGGATGAGCGGGCCCCTTCTGCAGGAGCAAAGTCGCTGGCGATTCCATTTGACCAAGACCGGTTCACCCCTCTTGAGCCTGGCAAGACCAAGTGTGTTGGATGCGGAAAGGATGCCAAGCGTTGGACGATGTTTGGAAGGTCCTATTAGAGGAGTAGAAATGGCTAACACAGAAAACTCGTTACTGTAATCTGCTGGAATATAAATCGGAAACGTGTGCGTGACGGTTGCGGTAATCAAACCCCGTGGGGTGCTGGGAATTCTTTACCGGTCATGGTAAGTTGGTATGGATTGCAAGAATTTCTCCTAACCACTTTTTCCACATACATACCGAACTGTCTCTAAAATTATTATTCAATACATTCCCCACACGTTCAATTGAGTTTGATGCTGTGTGTATTCCCGACCAGTGTGAGTATATACGAGGGGGACATTGGGGACGGACATGGGGACGACTAATGTGTCCGTATGGTCTTTTGTTATCCCCCATGTGCTCCTCTTCCCACCTGGATGGGAAGAGGAGTGCGGTCATATGACCGATCCCCCTCTAATGACCCCCTCAAAGACACCGATAAAAACGCGGGCTCTCTCCTCAGGTCTGCGTGACTCTTCTTCTCCATCGACCACCACCATCTACAGTCACTCTCTCTACCATGAGGGTAAGTGTCTCCCACATCCACTCACGCGTACTCTCACCTGCTTGCACACAGTACAACAAGCGCATCGCCGCGAACCCCGTACGTATACAATTCATCCCCGTCTCCCCTTCTCCAATCTCACTTCATCTAGTACATCGTAGGCACCTTCGCATGCATCGGTGGCGGCTTATTCGGTCTGGACATCTCGTCTATGTCCGGCGTCCTGAGCGTAAGTGGTCCCAACGCCATCCGATTGTTCCACAAAGTTAAAGTCGTCGTACAGAACCCCTCATATCTCAATACGTTTCAAGATGTAAGCCCTTCTCCTACTTCCCCCTTCCCTATTTTAACCCCTTTTCCGTCATCCAACAGCCCAAATCAAATGCGCAAGGTGCTATCGTGGCAGCTATGCCTGCTGGATCCCTTGTTGGTGCACTTCTCGTCACGAAACTCGGTGATTTCCTTGGCCGCAGAAAGACTATCATCGCTGCTAGCATCATATGGGTCATCGGTGCAGCGCTCCAATGTGCCTCTGTAGTAAGTTGTCCATTCTTAAGGGGGGTCGATTGCCTTCTTAGTATGCATCATTTAGGACCGTGGTATGCTCGTCGCCGGCCGCATCATCGCTGGAATCTCAGTTGGTATCTCCTCTGCTATCGTGCCCGTCTACCAATCGGAAATCACGCCTCCGTCCATTCGTGGTCGTCTCGTCTCCTTCCAACAATGGTCCATCACATGGGGTATCATGCTGCAATACTTTGTCCAATTTGGATGCTCTTACATTAACGGCACCGCATCATTCCGGATCCCGTGGGGTCTCCAAATGATACCCGCCATCATTCTTGGAATCGGCATGTTGTGGTTCCCTGAGTCCCCACGTTGGTTGGTGGACCACGGCAGGTGACACATCTCAAAATGCGCTCTAGCACCAGAACGTTTACTGACTCGTGTTTACAGGGAAGAAGAGGCACTGCAGATTCTCGCAGATCTCCATGGCGGTGGAAATAAGAAGGACGAACTCGTCGTGCTCGAGTACGAGGAAATTAAGCAGCAGGTCGACTTTGAACGGAGCGAAGGTGCCAAGTCCTACGCGGACCTCTTCAAACCTGGTGTCTTGCGCCGCTTTATCCTCGGTTGCTCCCTGCAAATGTGGTCTCAGCTATCGGGCATGAATGTCATGATGTATTACATTATCTACGTCTTCCAAGGCGCTGGCCTGACCGGTCGCCGTGGCAACCTGATCGCCGACTCCGTGCAATATGTGCTCAACGTGCTTTTCACAGGTTAGTCGTCCTCGATATCGTCACCGGTTCTGATGGTGGCTGACTTGCGCACATAGTCCCCGCTATCTGGTACATTGATAGGTGGGGTCGCCGTTGGATGATGATCCTGGGCTCGTTCTTTATGGGCATTTTCCTTTCTCTTGTCGGTGGTCTCCAAGGCGGATATGGCGAGTGGGGGAGTGTCAATGATGCCCCCGTGTGGCTCATCGTCAACCAACCGGCCGTCACCAGAGCTATCATTGTCTGCTCCTACCTGTTCGTCTGCTCTTTCGCTATCACGATGGGTCCAGTTTCGTGGACCTACCCCGCGGAGATCTTCCCCATGCGCGTGCGTAGCAAGGCTGTCTCGTTCTCCACGGCGACCAACTGGCTGTTCAATTTTGCCCTTGCATGGGCTGTCCCGCCGGCGCTGGACCACATTGCATGGAAGACGTACTTCGTCTTTGCCGCGTTCAACTTCGCCGCTTGCATCCACTTCATCTTCTGCTTCCCAGAGACGGCACAGCGGTCCTTGGAAGAAATCGAGGAGGTATTTGCGCAAGGACACGTATTCTCCGCCTGGAAGATCAAGCGAGATGTCGGAATGAAGAATTTGCACGAAGTCCTTGCCGAAAGGGGCGACAAGCATTCGCTGCAGGTAAAGGAGAGTGCTTGATGGATATTTCTTTGTCCTTCTCGTCTGTCCTTCACGCGAACTTGCATGATGGTTTTTTTTTCCTGCCCTCGACTACGTGTACCACTACCTTTTTTTTATTTTCTATTTTTGAATGGTGTAGCTTTATGACGAGATCGCGATGTACTCTCTTCCGACTAGTTTAATGTATGTATCTCCTAAGTATATCAATTGATTTTATGGTGTTACATGATCCCGCAGGATGAGCGTTTTGGTAGCCTTTTGAAGTCGAAGCACTTCCCGCCGCTGGACCACCCTGAATCGGGTTGCGAGTGTACCGTACCTGGCTTGACCCGAGGACTAACGGTGGACCCTGGCACTCACCTCGTTTGCGGACCGGTGCGTTTGTGCGTGCGCATCCAAGAACGGCCCAAAAGTACAACGCAATGTCAGATTCATCGACCTCTTTACGAGCCGTCGCATGACCATGCGGCCGGGTCTCGATCTCACCTGGTGTCCGCTCGGGTCTTCACGAACAAGCTCAGGTTAGCTAACCATACCGTAGGTAGGCATCACCATTCCATCCGCAGAAGTAAACAGAAAAGCTATTTGCGTGAGATTGACAGTGTTGGCATTGGAGTGGGAATCTGATGAAGTTTCATCGTGCACAGCTGGCGGCTATGAAGGACATGGCCGGTGAAGATCACGTTCTACTTTTCTGCGCCTCCATTTTTTTTTTGGTTCGCACAAATGATCAGCTGGGAGTGGTAAGGTGGCACCTTACCTGGCTATCTTGGATCTGGGATAGATGATGGGGAAATCGCCTGGTATTGTAGTGAGAAGGGCGGTTTCATCCAGTGTTTGATATGGCCAGGCCGCGAACGAATGTTCAGATCATGTAGCAGGCGTACTTCCCATAGTACAGCCCAAGAGCACCTGAGAGACATCGATTGTGATGGAAGAGATGAGGTCAAAGAGACGTAACAGAACAGGGTAGAAAGGGAGCCAAGAAAAAGCATACAAGCCCCAAACAGATTTTATCATTGTACTGGACGACCAACCGGGGATGACGGTGGCATTGAACTTCTCATTACCCGGGTGATTTTCAAGAGGGCGATAGGACACTTCCGTAGCGATGTTCGAGTAGATACCACCCACGAAGCGAAGTCCGCGATGCCTCCGCATAGGTGACTTTCGTAAAGATTAGTTGAGACTACAGTGTTGGCAACGAGCTGCGCATTGACGAAGGCCTGCGATCTGATTGGATGGGCGCGGTACACGCGTATTATGTCGCCTGACAGCCACCCCACCAATACAGACTTACAAGATCGCAAACGGGAGCGTATATTCCACTCATACATGCCCAAGAACTGGCGTGTCGTTCTGTTATTGCCAGACGTCTTTCTTTTGGATCCTTGAGTCGGGTCTCAAAAGACATCATTCCGAGTGCGTTTCAAGAGTAATCTGCAGAAGACCCGGTTTTGCGCAAACCACACACGCAAAGCCATAGATTTTAGACGATGCACGACATACAAGCTGAACAGTCTACATCTGCATCCCCGTCCTCCGGACAATCAACAATATGGCACACGATCCGTCCATGGACACCCCACTTGACACTTGCTGTCCGAGAGATTACGTCCGTCTCCGTAACGTTCATCCTCTCTTCGGTTCTCGATGCTCGCGTTTCGGTCGCCAGTGCCAATACTGACGGAGCTGAAGCGGAGCAAACCCATGACCAGATATCGTCCACTTCTGGGTCTGCACCAGTCATCACAGCCACTTCCTCCACCGCCGCCGCCTCCTTGGATTCCCATCGACCCGTCCTCGCAGACGTCCTCACGCAAGAACTTAGCATAGATGTGAACGGGTCTAGTTGGAAGCACTTCATTCTGCACGTGCCGGATGCCGCCGATGAAGGGATCATCCTCATCTACGGCCTCCATCCGGGGAGACAGTATGACATTGACATTGCACTCATAGGTGGGGGCATGGTCGGAAGGCGAATGGTCGTTACCAATGATGGTGAGCTCCATCGATCGTACCTACAATAATAAGGGCTTTTTTAAGTTTTGGCGCAGTTACTGAATCGGGGAGTGTTGCGCAAAGAACTGAGGACAACGGTGCTATATCTGTCAACAGGGATGTAAACGGTACAGTTCCAGAGGAGGTTACGACGACGGATACGATTATACCTCCCATGGTCGGCTCACTCCCGATACCGGAAACGACCCTTTCTCCATCGCCTGACCCATCATCCTCCGTGTCCCATTCGCCCTCTCCCAGCACGACGCCCACACCTACGACCCTTACACAGACCCACGAAGATCGGCTCCGCACGCTTTCCAGTACGCTCTCTGCCCTGAACGAAGAGCAGGCGTCTCTGCAGTCCTTGCTTAAATCTACGAGGAGGGACGCACAGAAGACGTCCACGGCACTGAGAAACGAGGTGGATATCCTACGACGTGCATCGGAGAAGGCGGTCGTCGCGGAGGGGAGGGCGAGGCAGCGCGTTAGGGCACTAGAGGATGCGGTCAAGAAGGCGAACGAAGGCAGGGAGGAGTTCGAACGGGAGATCAAACAGCATGAGAGTGCCATGCCTGCCCTACGAGAAAGGGAAGCAAATGCGGAGGATGAGCTGAAGAGGACCAAAACAGAAGCGGACGGAGTACGAGTCGAGAGGGAGAAAAAGGAAGAGGAGGAAAGGAAGCGGAAAGAAAGTATGAGGGCTGAGTCTGCCAGCTTGACCCAGAGGACTGAAAGGTTGAACGTGAAGAGGGAAAGGCTGGAGGGGTCTGTCATCCCGGACCTCGAAGCGCAGCTGGCGGAAATCGAGCTCAAGATTGAATTGGTGGCGAGGGGAGGAAGGCAACACCAAGCAGATGAAATCTGGGATGGTGACTCTAGGGCCAAGTCGCAGCGGCGGAAGTCGCACCCGGGAACGATTGGTCGTTCACGATCGAATACAATGCAGAAGCCCGCTCCCCCTTCACAAACCACCCAGGCCAATAGTCCGCTACCCCGGCACCAACCACGGTCACAGTCGACGTACCATAAAGGTCTAGATGGCGGACTATTTCCAGGGTTAGGCTTTCAGAACGAATCCATGCATGCAGCGATTCCGTCAACCCACACAACGCCCACACACCCAGTGAGTTCCGGGATGGGCCAGTCGGGCAATGCAGTATTCAGTGCATCATCGTCAACAACATCGTTACCACGATCTACTAGTTCTGCGACGACATCCACCCTGTCTAGCAAAGCCCCCCCTTTTGAACCAACCCGTAGTCTGCGGACGTCCTTCCCGCTGCCCTATTCGCCGACGGGCATGCTCTCTGGAGGTGGGCTCTCCTTGGGGACGGAACAAAATACGTTTGGATCTCCATCCTCTGCAACGGCCAACGTACACTCGTTTGGCGCGAACGATTCTACGCCAAATGCTGCACCCTTTGTGAGCTCCCCTACCTCCCTAGTTTATTCAAGTAATCCGTCAGGGGGTGGAACACTTCCGGCACCCATACAACGTCCATCCCATACTTTAGGGTCTACTTCCAGCTCTAGTTCTCAGAACTCGACCTCTGTCACTGCTCAATTGCTAAGGTTGGGGAGGCCTGCACCGGTGACGTTACCCAAGACGGCGAACGGAGAGAACACGACGCGGACGACGTCGAGCGGGTAGTAGTGTCTAGCATACATAATAACGATGCTAATTATTACAACGAAATTTCAATTTTCGGTAAATACTCCGCGTGGAATTGAGCATAGTTAATAGGAGTGTGGAACGCAAACTGGGCATGCAATTACATGCTGGGAAGGAAGACGAACAGTAGCCTATGTGGCGTCCCCTATGGCTTCGGAGGTTGGTACTGCTGTGTGTCCAGCCTGGCAAGCTGGTCTACTAGGTCGTCCAGCGTGCCAACCTGACCCTGCCCGTCGTTAGCGCCATCCACAGATCGCGCGGCTGAGGGTTGCCGCTCCCCAATCGTGTCGTTACTGGCGTTATTGACATCGGGTTTGACACGGACGGGCATTAGGACCGCGTCATTTCCCTCGAAGCCTGGTGCAACCCTCCTGAGCGCCTCACGTTTTCTGCGCTGCCTTTCGTCGTCGCGTGCGCGGAGGAGAGCCTCTCGGCGAACTGCATGTGCTGCGATGGTATTCCGCCGGGAAGATTCAAGCGCGAGGACATGGGATTCTAGAGTAAATGGATATACGAACTAAGTCATGGCTCAGCGGCTACATGTCTAAGGTAGTCAGGATGGCTGTATACTCACGTACGGTGTCACGCTGTCTGGAAGTGGGTGGATGTCAGGGGGTAATTTGACCTGTGTGTGGGTGTTATCAGGAGGAGGAGTCCCTGTAGTGTGGGTAAACCAGTACAGTACAGGAGGAGGGACCCGTAAGGCTGGCGATTTTATGAGCGGTACATTGGCTGCGGCGGCGTATTGAGTTTGCATTGCTATCCAACGGAAGTGCTCCATGTTCAGACGTTGGTCGACGGCTGAAGAAACTTTGAAAGACTCACCAAGGTTTGTCGTTGACTGGCCAAACTGTGGAGCCTCACGATAGCGGAACGAGGTCAAGTTCTGACGTTATGCTGTACCACGATCAGGGCAAAGTACTACCATTGGCAAGTCCGTTACTACTACTCATAGTACTGGTCGCATTCTTCCCGAAATTGCAAGGTAAGACCCACAATTTCCAGATGGACCCTAGAAGGTGCGGAGATCTCCTTCAAGCAGCCCCTGTGTACAGGTTTAATCCAACGGACTCTAATCGAAACACAGTATAGCCGTTCATAGTGGTCGGCGGCTCCAAACGCTCGCCATGCTACTGGAAATACACATATGCGATCGGTGGCCGGGAGAAGGTTTTTTTTTTCCTCCTCTCGGATGCATATCTAGTTGCCAAGAGCGTCGTTTTGCCAACCCCAAGTTCCGGTCACCTTCAGCGGTCCGTCTTACACCAGCTGGACGGGTCTACCGATGGATACGCTCGTTATAACCGTCCATGGGCGCAGGCACGATCTGTGGCACCGGCACTCCAAGACCTCCCGTTGGAAGGCAACCGCGGTTTTATTTCCCACTTAGGGGGTACATATTTACCGTTTGGTCTACTCGGGCGCCACTGTCGTTTTAGGGCCAAGGCCTGTTTCATTCACGCAACTAGCCAACATGCCGCCCCCCGGCACACTCTTTTTATCCACAAGATAGAGTTCGAGGATTTCCATGTGCACCTGGGATTCTGAATGGCCTTCATTCGTGCTACGCCCTTGATGTTAACGAGGAGATACATTCACAAGGTCAGAGAAAACGTTTTCATCGTTGCAACTGAGGATTCGTTGCCATTAAATGCAGTAATAAAGCATATGGTAGGGTAAACATCATGAGACGGCCTCTTACCACGTAAGTCTTATTTTTTTGGGGGGGGATGTCGCCGAAATATTGCTCCAGCACTGCTACATTCCAAACTATTTGTGTCGCTTCTAGCTTACCCGTGTCCTCGGGGAATTCCTTATCTTTGCTAGTTCTCTGTGTATGATGTCCACCCAACATCCGCAAGGCTACTGAAACTCAATTCTGTTCGCGCTGTTCCACCTGCAAAATAGACACTGATTCTTACGGGATTCCTAAGCCTCGCTGGCAAGGTGCGCTGCTACCTAAACATCCCAGTCCAGACCCATTCGACGCTAAAATCTGAGGCTGTTGCTTGCCGACGATCGTAACCTTCGGTTGAGTAAAAGTAGTCTTCTAGGTTGCGTTATAGCTCGTAGATTGTTAATAATACCGATTCATATCACAGAGATCAATGAAAAAATGCCCGATTTTCAAGTAGGAAGTGCGAGTCAACCGACCGTACACCATGAGATTATTTTTTTTGGGGGGGAGGGGGCACGGGCAGCATTCACTACTTCACCTTCGATTCAATATGTTGTAACTACAAGTCATGAGATAGTAAACTACTGAACACAGTTCATGTGTACCGATAGCTTGGAAATTACAGCACGAGTTACGGATATGACCTAGCAAGTAGTAACACATAATTTTGGGACACCATCGGGCTATGCTGAAAGCATCCTGAAAGTATTCTTGCTACCGCTGCGTTGGCCATGTCGACGACGGATACGTCCCCTCTTTTCATTCTCTCTCAACTCTCCCTGTGGTTCATCTCCACCTCGTTCCATGGTAGCGCCTAACATTTCCACACCCTTCCTCGTACCTTTTTTCTTTGTAGATCTTGGCTGGTCCCCAGTGGCTGACGATGAGGGTGTAAAACTCATTTCCATTCCACCGTCTGTACTGAACTTGACGTCCGCAGACTTTCCAGTATTCGTAGTCGTCTGTCGAGATGCCAGACGCTGACCAAAAGTTGCATTCTTATCGCCCACTTTTGCCGCCGCTGTACTGGCATGAGGGACGAGGGGAGTAAGGTTGATGTTGGGAGTCCGTCGGCGGTTTGCCTTCGCGCGTTCGAGCGTGTTGTTGTTCGGCTCGTGCATTTTTCTGTCCAGGTCTTGTCCGGGGGTCGAATTTAGTGAGCTCTGCAGAATAGAGTATCAACCAATGGCAACCAGACTAGTTGGTGTTATAAACAGACCTCCAGCGTCAGAACTATCATCGCTACTCTCATCAGTCCGTGCTTTCACTGAGACCATCAGACGAGGATTTGTCGCTCTCTTCTTCTTCCTCCTCCACAACTGTCTTGGCTCCACTTCTCCTTTGTGCGGCTGCCGAAGGATTGAGGAGGGCATACTCTCTGCTGTCCTCGTCTACAGCAAATTCTGGATTCTCAAACAATTCCTTGAAGCGGGGATCAGTTAAGGAGTGTCACCGGTTCTTCGTTGGCCGCATCGTCATCCACTGCCATAGCATCGCCTGCTTCTTCGCCTGCTTGCTTAGTCTTCCTGGCTTGTTTCTTTTCCTTTTTCGTTCTCTCTCTCTCCGCATCCTTTTGGATCTTTTGTGCAAGGGCTTTGTTGACTTTAACCATAGCGGCGGCAGCGTCCTTCCGAGTGCGAATTCTCGAATCAGCCAACTTATCCATGCGCTCCTTGATAAGTTTTTCACGATGTTCAGCATATGCAAATGGATTGGCAATGACCCGTGCTGTATCGTAAAGTTTGAGAGAGACGAAGTAGCCGTGCATGTATGGTTTGAGCGCGGGCGTTCCAATTAGATGGTCTAGGCCAAGTCTGTAGACATATTAAGCTTGAGTGTGGTCTCTGGTAAATGAGGTGGTGGACTTACACCCGTAGTTCGTTTCTTTCAATGAATTTGTAGTCTTCATACACGTTTCGCGTACTTTGGTCTTCCATCTCTTCAGTAATATTCTCCAAGAAAGTTGCCCAACGTGGCGCCGGTCCCAACTGCGGGATATAGTACGTTGCCATTTGTATACCCTCGTTTGCTGTTAGAAGCAGACCGCTTCCGGGAATATGATGGACGTCGTTAAGGTCGGTAGCTGGTGTGATGGACACAAAATTCGATGATGGCTAGAAACGCCCTTGGCATGACCGTAACATCCATACACGACTCAATTCTTACCGTATGTTGGTCCCATATTTTCACGACTTTCCGGTCTGCAGTGAGGACCATGCCGTCACCTGCCATACGGCTTCCCCCCTCTATCCAGCTGACATTTTTTATGGGCAACCCATACCCTTGGTCTTTGAAGGCATATGGTTTGGGGGACCGTATGTCATAAAGGAGGGTATGACCTGTCGACGTGGCTATAGCGTAGGACAGTCCGTCTGGCCTGGACGCAATAGCCGTGACCGCCAGAAACCCAGAACTCGACTCTTCATCATCAACTCCAGGAAGAGCTACCGCAGTACGACCTGTAGGCCGCGATATCCGGCCTTTAGGGAGGTTAAGCACTCCAACCCTCGAACGCGAGCGTGGATCCCAAAACTGTACGCTCGGGGTACCCTCGACACCGAAACCCAACAGTTGATGGGCTGGATTTATATCTATGCAGTTTACACCTAGAATTGGGTTGTCTTCTGGAGAGTCGAGCACTATAGGATTCAAAAATCGACCCTGTTCCAGGTTTAAACGATATATTTCATTTCCAGTTGCGGAGACGAGAGCGTCGCAGGAAGGAAAATGGTATGCGAGGGATCGACCGAAGCGGGGTATTCGCGTACGATAGTGAAACCCGCCTTGCGTGTGCAGTTCGACCGACCTGTCATTTTGGAGGTGAACCGTTTTCGTCCAGTCATCTGAGAGAATCTGTAGTATTTCGTTAGTGCACAGGTACATGGCGCCCGCACGCCCACAGTGTCATATCTAAGGGGAGGGACTGACCCACTCACAATGAAATCGACATTCTCCGCGTCAGTGTGGCGTTCGAACTTCATTGTTAGCTCGTCTAGATCCCATACCCTCATCTGTGGCTTATAGGTCCCCGTTGCGACCACATGATGACCATCTCTGGTAGTCTTGACTTTGTTGCTTGCCTCAGGGAATTCGAAGCCCTGTATGAGTTCAACCTGTCCCTCCTCTCTTTCCTTTAGAGCACGCTTTCCTTTCGTTTTTGCAGCACGCTTCCGGGTTATCCAATCGGGGATGGACGACGAAGAGCCGGCTACCGCGCCATTGACCGTATAGACCTTGACATCACCGCTGACTACCACCATGGTGCAGAGGAATGACAGGATATCAAACACTAGTCGTATGTGCGTTCGCGTTGGTTGCTACAAAACTACCAAGAACAAGCCTAAGTTACCCTGCAGAGCAAAATTTTTGCACGTGACCCGCTAAGTGGAACCCCTAACTGATGCACTCGTCTACTGCACACAAGGATTTGCTTCCGCTAGGTAAAGTAGAAGGGAATGCTTGAACCATTTGCGAGGAGAACATGATACTGGAAATCAATGTATGTAGCCGGAGATCACAATCCATCACGACACTCGCTCGTATGAGAAGCCCAATAGATGGAGACGGTATGAACGAGGGAATCAATAAGTCTTCTTTTTCTCATCAACAGACAAACCACCTGAAAAAAAACATCCTCATTACAAAGGGTGGCCAGTAATAGGTTGCCAGCATACCTGGTCCCATGTTCACAAGTAGAATGAGACCTCCAACAATGGCTAGATATAACATTAGTGAAAGGAGACATTCAAGTTAACTGCTAACTCACATAGGGTTTGGAAGAAGTCGTATCTGAAAGCGAGTGTTAGATGTTACCAAACAGAGATAGATTAATCTCACTTGAGGAAATCACGTTGCGCGTGTGCGCTGTGCACGCTCCACCAGTTGTTGATGAAGACATTGAAGACACTAAGAACTATGACCAAAAAGGTGGCGGACCACTTGGCCTTGAACCCAACGGCCACCATGGTACATGCCGCAAGGCCAAACAGCGACGCAACGAAACGGCCGATACTCCATTCGCCCCGAAGCATGTACCCTAAGAAAAGAAATATGAGCAATACACGCCCAGCCAGGAGAAAGCTGGATGGTGGTGTGTGCAAGTCAATCAACCGGAATCGTTGCAAAGAACCACGATGGCACGCACTATTTCTTGCGGTCAGTATCACTTAGACTAGGAAGTCCCGCAAAGTTTTTTTGTCTGGATACCATCGTTTCACTCAACACCATTACCAGACCCCCGATCACGCTTAGGCTACGCAGGAAGAAATTGAGGTCAAAGATGAGGCCATAGCCGAAACCTTGTACGATGACAACAGCCAAAAGGCCCAAGACAGCATGTTCGGTGAAGCGTTTTGATATGACAGCGGTGGAAGCTGCCAACATGACCTGGAAGATGCATCACGTATACCTCACGGACTATATAAAAAGAAATACACGCAACACGTACAACAACGTTCAAAATCAGGAATAAATGTGAAAAACCCCAATAGAAGTGTCTGTAACTGTTCCAAAGTTCTCAGCAAGCGATACGCGGATTTTCAATGAATACTGACGATTGCAAGTACCAGAGTTGGTCGCGCCATTGCGTGAGAATCCTTATGGCGTCCTCGTAGAAAGTCACCACAAGAAGGAAACGACCAATGCCCGGCAAGTAGGGTTTCAGGGGGTGGGAGTAAATTTCTACAGCATCTTCCACCTGCTTGCCCACAGCACGGACCCTTTCCAATGGACTGTCAGGGTTGGCGGCCCTGTAGCCTGAAGACGGCCGGGGATTAGAGAACCCGTGGGGGTCCGCGTTATAGGTAGCCGTTGCCGGACGCGCGATGTGGATGCGGGAGGTCATTGGCGCAAGTGTTGGATCGAACAAGGCTGGAAGCGAAGTGCAATGTCGGACGTGGCACTTACAGGCCCGTGGGAGAATATGTGTCACGTGATCATTTCATATGGAGTGTCACCCTGTCGGCGAGGCAGGCTGGAGCTCAATACAGTCCCGGTGTGACTGGCGACGCTTAACTTACATGTCGTTGCAGGAGCCCACAGAGGAGAAAAACTATCTCTAGTAAGTGTGTGATGCTCTCTGCAACGGACATTGACTTATGTTCTCAGTGCTGTGCTGAACCTTCCACCCACTGCCTCACAGGGTGAAATTAGAGAACGATACAGGGCTCTGTCAATAACCTTCCACCCTGACAAGCAGCACGATTTGCGTTTAAAGGAGACTGCAGCCGAGAAGTTTCTCGAAATCCAGAAGGCTTACGAAGGTAGGTCATGGCGATCGCCTGCCGTTCGGAAGTTTAGCGTCCGTTATCTTACCGGGCCTTTTGGTTCATAGTCCTTTCAGATCCATTCCTCCAGTGAGTCATATCTTTTCATATATCCCCCCTTTATACAAGTTCATTTCCACAGCGAGGTTTATGACGTTCTAGGTGAGACCCTCATTCCATACTTGGTCGACCGGTGGCAATCCATGACCTCGTGCACATGCAGGCGCAGAGGGGTTGAGTGTACAGTGGCCCGCGGAATTGCGATCTAAAGACAGTGAAGAAGTGCGTTCCCTGATAACATCAGCGCGAGCCAAATGTTTCAACGAGGAGTTGAAATTAGATCAGAGCAGTTCTTAAGCACTGGAAGACTGATCACAGCAACGAGGTCTTAGAAAAGCTGTTACAGCCACGGGGAGGCGCGACGTGCAGTGTAAATGCGTCATCACTTTTTGCCGGAGGCGATGTCGGAAGCTTTGGAAACAGTTTGAGCAAAATCAAAATCACCGGTCTCGGTGTTCGACATGGGGTAATGGTAAGACACATGATGGCATCGTTTGATTTATTTGCGCCGATAGTAATTTCCCATTGTTACGGCGTAGAAGGCCTTGGGTCCCAAAACCACTCTTGGGATCACCTCCGAAGCTCGTCTGGGTTCACGAGATGTCCTCGCTGCTAGAGGGACTTTGACGGGAGCCCTGCGGCATCAGTTCTCTCCGCGACTTGTTCTAGAGGTAATTCCAATTCCTTGGCATGCTCTGGCCTCAAGAGATCAATGAAATTCATCGCAGCTGACAGCGGCATTCCTAAATCCACGTATCATCACTGCAAAAACAACATACAGTGACAACGAAAATGCAGTGTCAGTCCAAGCCAACTTTATCCCCGCCGTTTGGTATCTTTTTCCCCCTGTGACCACAGTCTCCTTCGCGCGACGATTGTTCCGCGATTCACTGACTCAAGGATCAATCACATGGACCTACGCGCCGGAGTTGCCTGGTGGAAATCTCGAATTCAATGTCTACTCTCCCAGACAGTTCGATCTCATGTCCCTAGATGACCATGTCGAGGCCATGGAAGAATCGACTTATGGAGGTCCAGGGTCAACCAGTGGACTCGCCGCTGGAGTGCGGACCTGGTCTTTCGGATTGACCCTGGCTGGTCTGAACTCGTGTATCAAAGCTGAATTCTTGTTGTTCTTTCACGAATTGTCTCTCCGCCTCAAAGCTAGTGCAGAAGTAGGTTTCAGAAATGTTGCGTACATCGTGTCGGCAAAGTGGGTTGGCCACCGAAGTGCATTTGGAACGGGAGTGGGGTTAAGCACAAGAGGGGTGATCTTGAGGTTTCAGTAAGTCTGCATGTTTGATCACTGCGGGCGGCCTGACCTTGTGTTAGATTAACGTACTTTGAGCAAAAGTGGACCCTCCCGATCACTCTTACGCCAGATTACGATATGAATTTGGCCCTCTATACAGTCGTGATTCCCTCGGCTGCACTGGCTATTGGTTATCAATTCTTCCTAAAGCCGCGCCGTCGGGCTCAACGTGCACGGTACCTGGGATTCTTCATTTTGCGTGTCCACGATGACTGAAAAGGAGATGCAGGTACTTTGAGGATGCTCGACGGGCATTGAACGACGAGAAGTCGGAACTTAAGAGGGAGATCGAGAGCACAACCTTATTGTTGCAAGACGTCGCAAGACGACACATGGATGCGGAGCGGTCGAGAGCAGGTAAAGTGCACGGAAATACCAAATTCCTTTAGGTTTTCTTACGTTCCTTGGAGGCCTGATCATTCTCGAAGCAACTTACGGGCCGAGTCCGGACAAAGAAGCAACAGATTTGGATGTAGATGTGACTGTGCCTCTCCAAGCACTGGTGCACAACAGTCAGCTGTATATATCGAGCAGGACACCCAAGGTAAAGTTTCCTTTCTAATTGAGCGGACTGTCAGCAATTTCACATCCGGCTGATATTTTTGTAGTCGGGCATTCCAGGCTTCCTTGACCCAGCCCCAGAAAGCCCTAAATCGCTGCGTATACGATACTTGTTCCGCAATCGTACGCACTATGCCGAGATCCCTGACTCGTCGCAGGTCGTCCTTCCCTTGAAAGGTGAGTTCTGCCCGCCGCCGTGGATGACCCTGCTCACCTGTTGGAGCAGACCATTTGGTAATGTGATGTGACCTTCTTGTCGGATACCTGCTTCTTCCCACCGCATTGGTCGCTCCTCATCGTTTACATTCGAGTGTCCACATATCGGATGGTTTAATTCTTCTCCCAACTCAATTGGTCTGTGCGCCACAACATGAGCCCTGCCTTCCCCCTTCAACGTTAGCCTCGATACCATGGACCGCTGACGTTCGTTTTCGAAACGGCGTATTGGCAAGGATCGGGGGAACCAGTCCATTGGTAGGGCGAACTCTGTGGAGGTGCGAGCACCAAGCCAGGTTGATACGACGAGTGGCGGTCGATCTTCGGGTATTTGTTCAGTTGCATTGCACACGGCGTGGATGGATCCATTGCATGATGGTAGTGGACCTGGCGCTGCACACCACTCCAACGGACAGAATCTTACGCGTGATCTTGCGTGAGGGCAACAACGTTCCCGAGAGGTCGCTGTCACGCGCGGGAAATAACCAAATCCTTTTCGAGTCAGGACTACGAATGACGATCTTTTTTTTTCTCCAGGACCGAGCGTGGAGGAACCAGATTCCAGAAGAAAATCCTTTCCCTAAAACTCGTGCGTGTCAGTATTTGCGTTGTTCGTGTACTTGGATGTCAGTAGGGGCGGCCGTGATGACTGCGTTACCACGCTTATGAAACTATGAAGGACAGCGAGGTAATCCCCGTGGTCAACCCTGAGTCTGAGCAGCGGGGTGCCCGCTGACGCGCTGACAGCTGCTAGGTTGGTGTGAGTCGTTTTTGATGCCTGCTGTTGGGCTCAAGTATAGTAGCGGTGTCATGCATGAAAGGTGGCTAAGTGGATGGGCCGTTACCTGTCATGCATGCATTCGCTTGTGGCTGAAAAAGGGTCAGAGACGCATTCGGGGGTGACCAAATCTCTCATGATGTTGCTTCCTGGACGGAAACTGCGGCTTTCACACAGGTACTGCAGTGGCGACGAAGAAACCTCACTGGAACCTGCAGTGCCTGGTCTTGCTCTGAGGAACCTCTGTGCACCCGCCACGAAGTCTTCGGACATTGAATACGTGTCGTGGCCGAAAACCTTCGCGGCCCCAATCTCCAGCCACCGCAATTGCCAGTAATCTGCGAAAGCCTTGAGGCCGACATATGTAGGAACTTTCTACAAACTGGGCCCTCCTCCCATCGCTTGTTTTTACGACCTCCGGGCCCAGTAACACTTTCTGAACTTTGGGTCTCATTTTTCCCCGGAGAAATGCCGGTTGACATGGATTTGGCTGCGCTAACACCCTAAAAGGCAACGGGAGTCCGCAGGCATGTTTCCCCCTTCTGACGGGCGTTTCCGAGTCGAAATTAAACGTTTCCCATGCTCGACGCGAGATTAGATCAGGCTCAGATGAGCGTGTTGCCGACCCGTTACCGGCGGTTCCTCTCCTCGGCAAAGCAGTCCTTACATACTATCGTGGGTCTTTGAAGCCTTGTGTCAATTCTAGGCGTGTCGTATGGGGACAACTATACTCACGCGAGCACACAATTGCGTTCAAGGACATGCTCTTCCATCGTACACACGTAAAAAGTTCACATCGACTGGTCGCACCTCCTGCTTATATCTTTGCT